>BMAO01011279.1:0-61333 GCA_019973975.1 Trichonephila clavata
AAACCTAGTGTCAATGAAGACCCATCGTGGTGACAGGCTGATATCGAGGCTCAAAATCCGCCCGTTGGCATATTGAGGAAGTTTGGAAAACTCAGGTTTTGTCCTCGTTACTTTACCGTGGTTCAAAATTACGAGGTCCGTCGCCAATAGCCTTTGATTGTTTCAGAGTGCTTTCTTCTTATTTTCCTGCGACTTGTTATCTAAAGTAGGGTTGGCCAACTTTTTGGTATAGTGCAGGGGTGGGCAACACACACATGCGACTTGTTATCTAAAGCAGGGTTGGCCAACTTTTTGGTATAGTGCAGGGGTGGGCCACACATACATGCGACTTGTTATCTAAAGCAGGGTTGGCCAACTTTTTGGTATAGTGCAGGGGTGGGCCAAACACACATGCGACTTGTTATCTAAAGCAGGGTTGGCCAACTTTTTGGTATAGTGCAGAGATGGGCCACACACACATGCGACTTGTTATATAAAGCAGGGTTGGTCAACTTTTTGGAATAGTGCAGAGAGGGGCCACACACACATGCGACTTGTTATATAAAGCAGGGTTGGTCAACTTTTTGGAATAGTGCAGGGGTGGGCCACACATACATGCGACTTGTTATCTAAAGCAGGGTTGGCCAACTTTTTGGTATAGTGCAGAGATGGGCCACACACACACACATGCGACTTGTTATCTAAAGCAGGGTTGGCCAACTTTTTGGTATAGTGCAGGGATGGGCCACCCACCCAAGAAAAACGATTCATGCACGCACTCACTCATCACGAGATCTCTGGAGCTATTAGACCTACAAATTTGGCAGACTTGTTTCTTTTGTTAAATAGTAATAAGCTTTTCCTGATATCGTCTCTCAAAGGGAATGGAGTTATTTGTGATTAAAATGCTAACTTTTTAAAGAAAATTCCCTCGATTGATTTCAGTGTACTTCTTTGTTTATCCTTCTTTTACACTCAGAATTTTGTGCTCTAAAAGTAGCTAGGGGAAGGGTAAAGAATTTCACTCATGCATTTCATTATATCATCAATATCTTTTTGAATTTTGAAGATATTTAAGTGGATTTATTTTATGTGTATATATAAGGTGTTTTATATAATATTGCCCAAAAATTAGGAAATAAAAATATTGTACTTTTGTACATGCGATGCAAAAAAAAAAAAAAAAAAAAAAAATTGCCTTTAAGGTTTTATATTTTATAAAATATTTTTTTTTCCAATTTTTTTTCTTTTTCTTGTATTGCAATATTTTGGTAAGTTTCGTAAAATCTGACTGGAAGTTCTAGATATCATAAGCAAAAGAAATCGTCTAAAAAGAATTCAGAACTTTTTTCAAATTCTCCCTTATATTTTCAGAAATGCTGTTACATCCCTGTTACAAAATCGCATGCAAACATCCCAAATAGTCAATTAAACATTTTCTGAAAATTATAATTAATTTTCGGCATTTTATGGTTTGGGGTGATAAAAAATATATTCTTTTCTTTCTTCTTCTTCTTTTTTTCAATTTTTTTGTTTGCCATGAGTTCTCTTAATGCGAAATCAATCAAACCACGGAAAAGTGTAAGTTCAAGTATGTGTGTGTGTGTTTTTAGCATGCTCAGAGTTTTAAATCATTTCATCAAATGTTTCAAAAAATTTTTAAAAAAACATAAAAAAATCAAATGGTTTTCTTAATTTTGAATACCAGTGTATTTATTTTTCATTAAAAACGTTCATTCATTTTATAATAAGTTAAAAAAAAATCTTGATATTTTTTCAGATAGTAAGCTATATATATAGTATCTTCCTCTTTTCTTTTTATTAACTTTATCTGTCATATAAAATGAAACACAAATATTCTTCCCTGACGAATGTACACAAGAATTATATATATATAAATCTATATTCTCACCCCTCACGCTTGGAACACTTGGAGATAAAATTGCTATGCCTGCACAACTGGACTGAACAGTTTAATCGTAGGATTGATTGTTAGATTTTAGTCTAATGTTTCTTTTTCTGGTTCTATTCATCGCTTTATTTTTGCTTGAAAAATACTTTGCAAAAATTCGATAACTCTTCTATCTATCTTTTTAATTTTATAAGATTATAAAAAAAAGGAAGATTTATTACACATTTTTCAAATGTATTAAGACGTTTTTTAAAAATAATTTATAAAATTCTATTAGATTGAAAATTAAAGAGGAAGATTTATTGCTGATTTGTCCAAGATGCACTTTTTGAAGTGATATTGAATTTTTCAAACATTCTTTTACAAAATATTCAAGAATTAAAATTAAAATATCATGTATATGTTATATTAAAATTGATTATTCTTTTGATCTCTATCCTTAAAAAAAAAAATCTCCTTCCCCTTTAACAGTGGCGTACACAAACCTCTCTTATGGGAGGGTGGGGTTATAAAAACATTACTATTACTATTATTTTTTGGCAACATGAATTGCAAAGCTAAAATCATAGTAAAACGAAAAAAAATTCCAATCTCGAAATTTTGATAAATGTTTTATTTGATACTGATAGAATATTTTAAGTATTTTTCTGAATGAGTGTTAGTTGTATCAACATCGCAGTGTAAAGCAACACGAGGTTCTATTGGGAACATACCTCATAATTTGGAGCCTTGTCAAGTGATGAGGACATCTAACCTGACTTTTTCCTCCTCAAAACAACCACACAACATCAACGGAAGGTTCTTGAGCTCGACAGATTTAACGTGCATCAGTTCCCTCTACTCGGTGGACAATGACGTTATGGAGAATATTAGGGGCCCCTGCAAAGTCAGGTTTGTACCCCAAGCCAGATCTTACAAAGGGTGCGTACTAAGCGTCAGTCAGACTTTGGGACCCCTAGAGTCCTGGGTCTCCCTCAATGCGGGGATGTACGTTATGTCACTGACGGTGGGTCTTCAGTGGCACCAGGACTCGAACCCGCTATATGCCGGTCACGAATTCGTGATAATAACCACTAGCTATATAACTACCACGACCACATATTTTTCTGAATGTGTGAATTGATTTATTTTTTAAAGTTCAGCATAATAACCCCCCCCCAAATTTATAGTATGTTATGTATAAACTTATAGAAAAAAACGGTACTACCAAAATGGTAATTATAATTCAGTCCACCTTAACCCAGAATAATTAATGAAAATCGTTATTTGCCATAAATAATTAAATGTTGTGTGACTTCCAATCAATCAATCAACAAAACCCGCGCTTCTTTTGTTGTCAACAGGTGTTTAAGTATTTCTTTCTTCTTTATCTTATATTAATTACCTGATCTATTATTATTTTAAAAGTTTGAAACTGAACTTCACATGTGCGATTTTTTCCCTTCTGAATTACAATATGTAGAAACAGATAAAAATACGTTCTGAAAGGGTTTACATTTAAAACCCCAAACTTTAACAATAGAAACAAAATAATAAAAGGCCTTTCTTTCATTCTGCTAACATTTTTGAATTTACTTTTAGTGTGTGTTACTTTAATATCATTTTCAAATGTAAAACAATTATCACTACTTGAAAAAAAAATTTGATTTTTTTAGAACAAGCTTTAAGAGATTGATATAGGTTTCTTTATTTTGAATTTTATGGCAATTTAAAATGTGAATTTAATATATATGTATTATTCGAGAAAATAATGTCATAAATTGTTTTTATTCTGAAATAAATATTTACTTCCATTTTTCATTTTCTTTGTTCTCGTGAATAAATAGATTCAAATGTCACATTTATGATCTTTAAATATAAGTTTGTTATTGGTAAATAATAATTATGGTTTCATTTTAGATTTATGAAAAAAAGTATTTTATAAAATTATCTTAGATTATTAAAATAGTATTTTTATTATATAGTTGTCAATCAAAGATACTTCCTTAAAAATTTCCGAAATTCATTAAAATTCCATAATTTAATTAAAATTTTTATTCTAGTTGATCAAAATGTCTTCAAAACCAAAGACTTGTAAGCGATTGATGGTTCAAAAGCTAACTACAAATTTTCGAGATGCAGTAACAATAGAAACTACTGAAATGTGTAATCCCAAGAATGGAGAGGTATGCATAAAAAACAAGTAAGTAAAATATTTCAGTTTGTCTTTCAGCAAAATGATTTTCTTAAGTTATTTTTAATATTTTTTGAAAAGAAAATTTCAATTTGTAATATTTTTTGTTAATCTTTATTAAAACCCATTCATATAAAACCTATTCAGAAATTGCTTTTAACATGTGTTGCACATATTGTACTTTGGAGGAATATGAATTTTTTTATTATAGAAATGTAACAATCTGATTTTTTTTTTTTTTTGCAATATAGATATGTTGGAATTAATGCCACTGATATTAATATGACCAAAGGTAGATATTTTGTTAGTGGTGAAGTACCATTTGGAGTTGGTTTGGAGGTAAAAATTCTTTTTTAAAAGCTTTTATTTAACTTACAATGTATGTATGTATGTATGTATGTATGTATGTATGTATGTATGTATGTAATTTGTTCGGGTGGAATCTTGCAACTCAATTTTGAAGCTGATATCTTCCTCCATTGAGCTGAAATTTTGTATACACGTTTAGTTTGGATGACAATGCATGTTTTGACCATTTATATTCCGATATTGCAATTAAAAAGATATTAATTAAAAACGTTAAACTAGTTTTGGGCGCCAACTTGGATATATCTGCATTGTTGTAATAATTTTATTGTTACAACAATGACAAAAGTTGGCGTCGAAAATCGGTTTTCAGCCAAACTGGAATTTCATAACGTTGCGCTATTGACAGTATTAATTAACTTTGTCTAAAAAATAATTACATTTCTACAACGTAAAAACAATCTAATTTCTACAACGTATGCAATTTTTTTACAAATTTCTATCTATTTCCTTGGATTTAAATTCAAAACAAAAAAGTAGAGCTATTTTTCAAGTAGATTGGTACATTGTATACCTTTCTCAACGCTGCCAAGTCAAACTGAGATGGAGTATTGAAGAAATTCTTTAAATAATTTATCTAACTTTAATCTATGAAACTCAGACAAAAAATAATTACAGAATCGGAAAGATCATTTTTTTAATGTATCTTACCCATCAAAAAGGAATCCACTAGGAAAACAATAAGAGAAAAATATTATCTAGAAATGCAATATATTTTCGATTAAAAAAAATAATTTTACAATAAAATGAAGTAATTTTTTAAAGAAATTTTCTAATTTTAAGTCTACGAGTAATTTAAATATACCTCATTTTATCACCAGTAATCTAAACACACACTACGACATGTGTCCTTAAATTTAATTACAAATAGAATCTGTTAATTTTATTTGAATTTAATTATTGATTTTTTCAAAATCAAGTTTCTAAAGATGATCTGAGCAATTAAAAAAAAAAATAGATTCTTACGTAGAAGATATTCAATGTCCAGCAAAAAATTATCATTATTTGATAAAACTTTCTTTTTTGATTACAAAATGCGTTTTTAGTCTTAAGCATTTTATTAATTAATACAAATATTTAAATGCCTTTTGAAGTTTTTAATAAACAATTAAAATTTTCTTCTAATATGTTAGAGAAATACATCCCTTATCTTCAAAATATTTCAAATAAATAATATATTCTTAAAGTTTTTTCAAAAAATAGTCAAAATTTTAATTAAACATTGATTAATTTCGTCATTTATGAAGATAATCTCACGAAACCTTTTTTTCGTGTGTAGAACAATATTACCCAAGATCTGCACGAAGATTGAAAATATTGCTTAAAAATTACGGATTTAAAAAGATTGTGTTTTTCGTCTAACACCCTTTTTGCGAGAACTGATTCAGCTAAACAGGGATGGCGAACCAGCGTTCAATGAGTTGAACAGGCTGAGAAACCTGTCCAGCGATAACTAAAAAGTAAAAAATAAATTAAATGTAAAAAACTTTTTTAAGAACAAGCTTTTATTTAAACGCGCTAAAAGAATAAAATAAACTTTTCCTTTAAAACTTTTTTTACTATCAACTTATAACGTCATTACACAATTTATATGATATAAAAGCTTGTCGCGAGATTTACCTGTGTAGATAAACAAGTAAAATAAATAACTTTACCTGATTGATTTTGGTTTTTAAAAATTCAAACTAAGTAAATATGAGTACTTAAATATTGCGATAAGCTTTTATATCATATAAATTGTGTAATGACGTTATAAGTTGATAGTAAAAAAAGTTTTAAAGGAAAAGTTTATTTTATTCTTTTTAGCGCGTTTAAATAAAAGCTTGTTCTTAAAAAAGTTTTTTTACATTTAATTTATTTTTACAAATTGAAAACAATGTTTTATGATGTATTATTTCCAAACAAATGTTATCAATATCATTTGAACTAAAAGATTATTCGTCAGTATATTTCTAAAATTTTAGAGACAACCCATTTCATTCTTAAAATATAACTGTTCAATACAACCAAGGAATTTATGGAATTAAAATTTAATTTTTTTTATAATATCCCTTTGCTGTATTTCTATTCCCTGGCTTCTTAATTAACTTGCTTTTTAATTCAAATTTAAAACTTGAATTACATAATTTTGACTATCAATTATACTGAATCAAATTATGATTTAATAGTTGTTAATAAAAATGTATTTTTATACATCATTGTGTAATATTTATATGTAGGGTGTTGGTGAAATTGTGGAAGTAGGGGAAGGTGTAGAACATCTTAAAGTGGGACAGAGTGTAACTTTCTTAAATCCTCGATGTGATACTTATGCAGAATATGTGGTAAGAATTTTTTTAGTTTCTTAAAATTAGTTTTTAAATATGTCTATATATATAAATAGTTTGATAAATTATTTTTTAACTTTATTTCATATTTTATATTTAAAGTTTACTTGTTATGATTTTAGTATTGTTGTTTGTGTTAAGAAATTCATCAGTATTTACATTTATTAAAAAAATTATTGAATTCCAAAATTCTTGTGTAATTTAATTGTAAAAAACTCTTAAGAAATATATAATTTCTTGTAAGACTTTTCGAACAAAACCTGATACTTTCTAAAATTAAATGTTAAATTCTCAAAACAAAATGCAGTTTTTTATGTAGTGCTCTAAATTCTTTATTTGATTGAGAGTTATTCATTGTTATTGTCAGATCAAAATTGTTAGAGTTTTTTTTTTTTACTTATTCATTCTCCCTTCCTTCTCTATCTCTTGTTATTAAATGTATTTTAAATGCACCTCTTGAATTATACCTTTTAAATTTTTTTTAGTGCATACCTGCTTTGCATTGTTTTCCTGTTCCAGAATCAGATCCAAAGTATCTTAGTTTACTAGTAAGCGGTCTTACAGCAACAATAGGATTAGACAAAGTATGCCATTTTATGTTTAAAATACATTTTTATGTCTTGATAATTCATATTTAATTTGAAATATTTTATATTCAAACTTTATTTCTAAAAATGAAATTTTTATTAGATGTTCAAAAAACTGATTTTTACTCAAAATTTATTTTAATGTTACAGTAAATTTATAATAATTAGGTAAATAATTATTTGAGTTTATAATGGCTTATAGTATAGCTCTCGTTTTTATATTACAGCATATTTATAATAATTGATAAATTCATATTTTATTTAAAAAGAAATTCACCTTGCTTTTTTATGTTTTTACAGGCTGCTCGTATCATGGCTGGTGAGTCAGTCCTAATCACTGCTGCTGCTGGAGGGGCTGGGCACATTGCAGTAATTATATTTTTAACATTAGGGTCATTAGAGATAGTTTTTGCTGAATATGTTTTTGTTCTAATATTTATTTCTTTTACATATTTTGTGGATTAATACTCTGAGGCCACTTTTAAAGCATTTGTTATGATTTGCTAATAAAATAAGAATTGGCATTAAATATGTAATTTGACGTCTCCAAATATCAGTTTAGAATTAGAATTTATGTTCATTTTTTTTTATTCTGAGTTTTCTTTTAATGTAAACTGTAGTGTAGCAAAATATTTCTTATTCAAGATCTTTTTTAAAATTTTCCCCTGATTTGCCTTGGCACTATACAAAAATTAGTACATAATTATATTATGTAGAAAATACATGCATACAATTCACTAAATAAATCTTAGATATGATTTATTTTAAGATTTCTGTGTTTATTCATTAGAAGTTTTACATTTCAATTATTACATATTTTTGTTTATTTACTTTTTAAAAAAAATCAATAAAATATTCTAATTTTGGGTTTTTTAAGAATCTATTTAGTCCTTTTTATTACCATAATTGTTATTTTATGTAATTTTCTTGTTCAAACTACTTTACTGTTTTATCACAAAAATAAAATTTTTAATTAAGAGATTTAATATACTTTTAAAACAAATTAGCTAAATATTTGTCATGCTTTAAAAATTATATATAGGTTGACTTGTGATAGTAAAAATATCAGGTTTATATTAAATTAAAATTTTTCTGCTAGTGCCCTATCCAATATACAATAATCCCTATCAATATGAAGCACATAATATAAATGGTAAAAGTTTGCTGTTGGGTGTTATAATTATTATATTTAGGCCTAAAAGGATTTGTGATTGAAATATAATGAATATGTGCGAAGCAAGTCTATTTTAACTTTGTGATATTTTGAATTGTATTACTTGATATTTTAAAAATTGTGTTCTTATATTTTTCTATAAAAAATATAAATATGAAAGGAATACTTTTATTATAATTTGTAAAAGAATTACTCATATTTGTTTTCAATTTAATAATTTTTAACAGTTAATTTATATATTTAAATTAAGAAATAAAATTTTTAAATATGTTTTTAATTGATTTATTTTATATTATAAGAAATATTCTTTAAATTTTTATCATTATTTTAAGTTTAATGTAATTGAACTGTAAATGTAAAAAAAAAAAAAAAAAAAAAAATGTTATGAATTGTACGAATTCTACAAAAAGTTAGATATTAAATATAATGAACTACATATTTTAGGTGCAATGGGCCAAAGCTGCAGATTGCCATGTAATTGGAACTTGTTCATCTGATGAAAAAGAAAAAGTTTTAAGGTAATTTTGCTTTTGATGAATTTCTTAAAAATTTTTAGTTTAAAATTTGAAAACAAATATATTTTTTAACCAGTTATTTCTGTTTGAATATAATAATTTTTGGAAATTAAGAAAAATGTTAGCATTTATTTTTCTTCAATTTTATGCTTTTTGAAAATTGTATTTAACAATGTATGTAAAAAAGCAGTAGTTTTGAAATTACGTATGGATTTTTTTTTGTTATAACTTATATATTTCTTTTTTCCCCCCATTAGGACCTTGGTTGTGATCGAATAATAAATTATAAAAAGGAGGATCTTGGTGAAGTTCTAGCAAAAGAATATCCAGTAATTTTCCCCCCATTTGTTGCTTTATGGATAATAAGCTGAATGATTAAAAATTTTTTGGGGGAAAAATTATTTAAAATTGAATTGATCAACACGATACATGAACACAAAAAAGATTAATCTAGAAGTTGACTTTAGTGATTTTTATAAATGAAATCTATGTGCAACAAATTAAATATTTTCTCAAGATTTAAATTTTACAAAATTAAATTGTGATGAAATTTTTGAGTTTTTCTTATTAAGGTATTGCATAGTTTTTTGTATTTATATTATTGACCTTATGAGTTGAATTTTATTTTTATGCTATAATAATGAAGTATCATAATTAAATAATGAAAATCACAATGTGAAAGCAATATTATTACTTTTCAAATGATTTAATGAATTTTTAAATCCATTAAATTGTTTTTTAAAAGCTAATAAAATTGGAGGCATTTTTTTATGTATAGTTTAGTACATAGCTTTTAAATTCTTTAAAGTTATGAAATATTTACAAAAAAGTTTATTTATATTTATTGATTTAAAATGTGAAATAAATTAATATTTCAATTCGTTTAAATGGTATCGAGTGTATTTTTATTATATTAAAAATCAACTGCTTAAAATTAGTTTTTATAAAATATAACAGAATCTATTATTTTAATTCTTTATTGATTGTTGTAATCTAATTTTACAAAAGTAATATTGCTAATAAGTTCTTGTTGGTTTTGTTATTAAAATTAATGATTTTTTTCTATTTAAATTTCTATTACATATCAAGTGACACTTATCTTTAAAATATAGATTGTTCATGAATAATATCTTTTAAACTTAAAGTAAAATTTTGTATCATTATGTAACTATTGTATTTTTTAGTTTTTCCAACATTGTGGGTGGAAGTAAAATTAAGTGCCAAACAAGAAGAAAACTGATCATTGGAATAATCTATTTTATTTCATTTCTTAATTGTTGCTTCAATCAGAACTTAAAATAGTGTTTGATAATGAGGATCCATGTCAATATGAATTGAAATTTTACTTGTAAAAATAATGCATGATAGAAATGATTGGTTTGTGGTTCCAATTCTATTTTTTAAATAACATTCAGGAGAAAAATCAAATTTAGATTGATTCAAATTGGCAAAACAAATAATTAAAATAGATTTGAATAGCTAAAATATCAAAAATTGAATGAAAGGTCCTTTTAGAATAGTTAGTGTTCATTAATATGTTATAATGCTAGAAATGGCACCCACAGAAAGAAATCAGGTTAAAACTGATGTATGTTAACACTTTGAATAATGGAATTTTTTTTTTATGATTTGCTGAAATATATATAGCTAGCACATTTTTATTTTTTATATCGAATGTTTTGTATAGGTTGCATGTACCTCATATATTATTAGTTAGGTTTCTTAATTGCTATAAAATTATTGCAATATTTCTTTCTTATATTTTTATTTTTTAATTATATAATTATTTCAATTATTAAATCATTAGAATTCTTTTGGGAAATTTTTATTAAAAAACATATTCACCCAGTAATTTTTTTGGTAAAAAGTACTTAAAATTTTTTACATATATATTATTAACACATATTTTAAAATCAAATTTATTAAGAATTTATTTGTTGAAATATTAAGATTTTTCACTTAAAGGTTTGATTTTTTTTGTTATAGAAAGGTGTTAATGTGATATGGGAAACAATTGGTGGAAAAGTATTTGATGATTGTCTCAAGAATTTGTCTGTGAAAGGAAGACTTCTCATTATTGGAGGCATATCTGGTTATAAAACAGAAAATAAAGAAGCTTTAATCAAAAGAGATCTCTCAAGTTTACCAGAACAAGTGTGTGCCATAATTTTAATTTCTTTGGATTATTTATTAAGATCTAATTTTATGTTTAAATATCAGTACACACTGTAAGTATAATATCAAAAGTGCTGTTTATTAAAATCATATGTTCTCCCCCTTCCGTATGAAAACGCTTCATGCTTTTACATACATCTGACACTTCAATTGCATTATAATAATGATTGAATTGATTTTTGATTATTAATATTTTTAGTTTTGTATTTCTTGATTTATTAATCAAAGAAATTATTCATTACAAATGTTTATTTATAAATCTGTTTCCAAAGTATTTTTATGATTTTGTTTTTTATTCTGATTACATGAATCATTTGAAATTATTTAAAATAATTAGAATCTAAATTACTGACTAATTAGTTAGTTTTGATTGTGTAATTTTTTTATGTAATATGTGGTAATATTTCTAATAAGTTTAATTATGCAAGTTGTTGGGAAAAAATTTTTGTTTGCTGTTTAATGAAAGTTACTACTTTTTAGATGTGAAGAGTTATTAGAGTTTAAAAAGAAAAATGTTGTTTCTGAAATCAGTTTTTAGTTAACAAATTATCATATTAATATTTTTTCTGTTAAAAAATGGTAATATGTGGAAGAGTTCTTTTTTATTCTAATTTTTAATATTCCTATATTAACTTAAATTTTGTATAATTTGATGCTATTTTAAAAGATGAAAAATAATTTTTTAGCTACTTTTCAAATCTGCATCTGTGATAGGATTTCTTGTATTAGAATTCAAAGAGTGTTTTGGATCATATTTCAAATTTATGAGTGAAAGTCTTCAAGAAGGGAAACTGAGGATCATAAATGATGATGGGCAAAAGTCTACTGGAAGTGAATTTTTTGGCATGGATGGCATTATTCGTGCAGTTGAGGTATGGTATTATAAGAATAAAAATAGTTTTATTCAATATGTGTTTTTGCCTAAGAAATATATAAATAATGAAATGAAATAAATCAATCTACATAGCCTTGATAAAAATGCTTTTATATTTTGATTGCTACATTTTTTTTTCAAAATTGCAAAAAATATGGCACTAACATTTATATTTTGATTTCAGCACTTACATTCTGGGAAAAGTATTGGAAAAGTGATTGCAAGGTTATCTTAAATATTGGATGAAGAGTAAAAACCAAGGTGATTTTAATGAAATGTTATGGTCTGGACTAACTTCATGATTTTTTTATACATAATTATGAATTCTATCATAGCTATTTTTGTAACAAATATAAAAATGAATGTTGCTTGTTCAATTGTCTGATTCTCTTTCTTGCACTTGTCTGAAATAAATATTTTTTTCTAACATTTGTTGTGGTTTTTCAATATTATTTTTTTTAAAATTCTTGTTTAGAAGATTGAAAGGTTTGTCTAGAATTTAAATTTTTGGGGTAGAAACTAATGTAATATGTTTTACAAATTTTTGATTCAAAATATGTACTGAAAAAACTAATTATTTTCATTTATACCCAGATTAATTAGACCAACAATTGACAACTTATAATGCTTAAGCCTCCAAGTAGTCCATAAGTGGTTTGATTGAGGCTTGCCTGGAAGATTCAGTTAGATTATCGTACTTTATGCCCTTTTTTCCTAAAATCATTTATGAAAAAAGTTTGGTTTTTAAAGCTAATATAAATACTTTATCTCTACAATTTTTTTATTTGTAGACAAAAAATTTATGTGTGTGCCACATATTTTATGATATAATTGAGCATGTCACACATACTTTTTTAAGTAGCAGATTATTTATTCCCAGTGTAAATAACTTAAAAATGGGTTTTAAATTTTTCAGTACTTCTCATTTTTATTGATACTTTTTTAATTATTCATCTTTTTAAATTCTTTTCTAGAAGTAACAAAAAGGTCTTCAGATTTTTTTTTTTTGTTGAAATCCGTATAATTTTTGAATGATTTTTCTTATTCAAAGGTATTTTTTCCCATTCTCTTAATTAATTTTAGAGGTGAAAAAAAAATTGTGAAAAAACTAAAAAATATAATGTAGTGCTATTTTACTTAATCAAAGAATATGTATATATGTTAATTTCTTATTCTATTTACTGATGGAATATTGGTCTTAGTATATAATCATAAAATATTTGCATGGCTTATCTTCTATACTATGTAAAGTATGTATATTAAAAATTATTTATAATTAGGGAAAGGCCATATGTGCCTGATTTTTAAAACTGAATGAAACATGTATACATTAATGGATTACAGTTTGGGGCGATTTTAAGTGCAATGTTTTTCGAAAGCTGTAAATAATTTATCAGAAGTAAATATGCCTTATCACAAAGGCAGATTGCCTCAAGAGTAACTAATGAAGTTCGAATAGGGCCGAATGATCGGCCTCTGTAAGAGTGGATCAAGGAATCATCACTTGCATGGGGAATAATGCCTGTGGAAAGAAATTATATGCTGGGCAATATGTGGAATGATTATTGTCTTGCTAGAACGTCTTTCCACGCACGATATTCAACAGAGCCTGAGATCTTAACGCTAGACATCCATCCATTATGACGAGAAGACTTCAAGCTCTGCAGAGTCTGACGAGTAAACTAAGTAAAGTCATAGTTCAGAATGTTGCTTGACTTATTTAAGAAGATGACTTGTTACTGATCAGCACGCTGTTTTTGGTGTTGTTGAACCTACCGTAGCCGGATGCGTCGATGGTTTAACGCCAGGGAAATTCTGTGGGAAAGAATGAGTATCTGACCCACACATTCAACAACAGCATTTGACGAATCGAAGAGGGCATTGCTGTTGTTGTTATTGTTACTTATTCCACCCGATCAACCGTAACATCAGATTGAGGCCATGATATTTATCGTGGCAAAGGGGGCTAGATTACGTCTATTGTACCGAGTACCATACAGGTGACAGTAGTTTTGGCTCTGTTCCATCCCAATTATGAGGGAGAAAACCTCTTTCCCTGCCACCAACCTCTTTAGAGGACTCGCTGAATATTAAAAGTTGGCACTATACATTTACAAACATCCAATGCTTCCAGGATTCGAAATTGGGGCTTTCACCATAGCAGTCAGCATCACTAATCCTGTCTTGGGTGGTAAAGGGGACAGTAATCACCAGTACACGTCTAACATCAATAGACATGCTTCGATAAGATGCAATGCAAGAAAGTATTCTGAAAGATAAGATCTGCCATTGCCATGTAGATGAGGTGTCTATCGTCCTGTGATGACGTCATATTACTTGACACTACAAGATGTTAAAGTAGCGATCGAGAATTTATAAATGCCGCATAGAGAATAGCCACACCCATTATCTACACGCCTGTGCCTTCGTCTTTCGTGCATTTTGTAGCGCTATCGTTTGGCGTTGAGAGAAATTTACTTTCTGGACGACCCTCGTAAATTTCTCTTACAGAAGAAAGTTTTAATACGTACTTGGAAATTATCTGTTTTTCGCTTTGGTTTCATGAAACTAATAATGTAATTAAAGCAAAAGAGCTATCATCCCTGCTTCAATTTATTTTGTAGTATGTTACGCAACTCTAAGAAAATGCTCGGAGATGAATACAGGGTGGGCTAAATAAAAGTGACCTGGAGAACAGAGTTCGGGTTACAAGGAAACATGGCGAACAAAAGGAGATAGTTCGCTAACCTACTTATAGCAGATGATGAAAATCACCAGTATTTATGTCTTAGGACCTGGTCAGCGAATTGAGGAAGGCGGGTCGAAGCTTATAACAGCCAGAATTGCTGTAATCTCATCAGAAATGTTCCTTAACAGTTCTTGAAGATTATGAGGTGTGTTGGGATACTCCTTAGACTTGCTGATTTCCCACAAAAAGTAACTGCACGCTAACATATCAGGTGACCTGGATGGCCAACTAAGGCTAAAACCGAAATAACCTCTGCTAACTACTCTATCAGGAATGAAAATTGGGTAAATGTGATCTATGACTGACGGAATGTGTGGGCAATTGCACCATCGACATGTGTTGGAATCGTAGATTTTTTCTCCACTCAGTTAATACTCGCCCAAATGGATTTAAAATGTTGGAAACGTAACGCTTTGAATTTAGCGAGTAATGAAAGATGATGGGACCAGCAGCCATTGCACACCAAACGCAAACCTTCTGAATATTGTGGTGTAACTTATGTGGGTTCTCCTTTGACCAGAATATGTCGTTCTGTGAACTGACACAACCATTTTGGTGAATCTAGGCTTCATCAAAAAGTAAAGAAAAGGTTAATTTCCAAACTCTTCATTGTTATTTCTTGTAAACCGTCACTTGGTGTACGTGTCACATTCACATCCAATCGTATCCACTTGTCCGGGCTACTTTTATTTGCCCACCCTGTCTGCTATTTCCTTCTGAATGTGTTCCATTCTTCTACTATTTCGAAATAGATTAATTTCCGTATTATTTAATTTTTTTTCATGTCAAGAGACGATCAAAACATTGTTTAATTTATCTATATTTTCAACTTTAAAATTATTCTGAGTACAAAAATATTCTTCGGTAAATCTAATAAAAATGTATAAAATGAGCCGCTCTTATAAATAAGATTATTTGAATATTACGAATTGCATATTTTTCGTACTTTTCACCGAGTTAACCAGTTTAATTTTGAGACTTGTAAACGTATCATTAGAAACTAAAAAATGTAACTATAATATATATGAAGAATTATTATTTATAGTTAGCTGCAATATTAAAATTAGCGGAGTTAAAAATATTTCGGATATTCAAAAATGCATAGTCAAATACTGAGTTTTTTGGAATTTATTTCAAAATATGGCTCTTTTTAATGTTCCTTTAGAAAACGATTAATACAGGCATCACATTAATATAAACAATTGTTAATAATTTGAAAAACTTTATTATATTGATTTACTTGAAAATTTTGAGAATTATGGCAAGCACAAAAAAAGTTTTTCAAAAATATTTTTAACTGACAAGTATTTTAGGAAAAGAAACAAAATATTCTGTGGTAAATTCGAAGAAATTTCCGAAAAGAGATATTCAGGGAACAAAATCAGTTTTGCTAATTTCCATAAATAGAAGGGTTAAATGTAAAGTAATTTACAGTATTAAAAATTAATTCAAAAAATTACTGGAATACTAGATTGTTAAATGATTGTAGCTTCTGCTGTTAGAATTGTCTTTTTTTTCCAGATTATCTGATGTTGTTTACACAAAGACACACAAATTTATTCACAAAGCTGAAATGATTTGTTAAGTTTGCTGCACAAATCCAAGAAGTTTTTAATAAAATATTTTAAAGTCACATAAACCACACATAAAGAAGATATCAAATCCATCAGCTAACAGAACCCAATGTTATTTTTTATGAGTGCTAATATAATTCTAACGTTTTTCACGTGCGATGGGAGAAGGAAAAACATTACTTATCAGAAGCCTTGAGATAAAATCGTTTCTTTTTTTGTGCTTCAAAAATCACAAATTGTACACTGTAGGAAAACTGAAATAGTATTTATTTTCAATTCATTGTTATATTCCAAACACATTGTGAGTAATATACATAGTTTTTTAGAAGACGGCTGTCTAAGTCAAATGGCTTGAGAATATTACAACACATTATATTTATAAACTGGTTCTTAACTATTAAATCATCTTTTTTGTAAGGGAAAATACGACTGGAAATATCTACTTTACCTCTACCGTCGAGCAGGAAATAGAAAATGTTCGCGGTATCTGCTAGTATTGATGATTCTTTTTGCGAATGACATATCAGTTTCACTTATCTGTTCCGGTATTGAGGAAGGTGTTTCATTTTAAATATTAAGTAGCCTGTGAATTATACAGTTCTTCCTTTGTTTCCTTTTCTTGGAAATTAATTTTTAGGTAAGCGTTCTTTTTTTCCCTTCTTGTTTTAAGATTTTTTAATTAATTGTTAATGAAGTTCGCACGCGATTCAACATAACTGAAGTTGATTTATTTTTAGAATTGTTCTGAAAAAGTTACAGGGGGTAACAAAACTGTTCGAGATCTTATTAGCTACTTAATTATAATAATATATAATTTTTATTGTTTATGTAAATTATAAATTATATACATTTTCTGACCCTTGAAAACAGTTTGTTTTTGTATTGTTTTCTTGGCGGATTACTGTACACTGCTATCTAATACAGATTTATTTTGATAAATATTGGATATTTATTAGCAACTCTATATTTTTTGCATTTGCGGAAAAAAACGAAAAACCGATAAAATTTGTTTCGGACTGAAAATACAGTTGTAATCAGTAATAGTTATAAAATTCAAAAATTTAAAGTTTTATGTACAGCATAATATATAGTATATAATATTTAATATATAATTTAAAAATTATTAAAATTTTCAGCTAATTCTTATCATTAATTAAATTTTATATATCTTTATAATGAAAATACATGGTTTTAAAGATTTAGTTTACTTTCATTTATGTTTAATGTGATAAATTCAAAATTTACGAATATTTTGTTGAAAATTAAATTTTTTTTAAAACAACCTAATATTGTTTAGTGTTTTATTGGTATTATGCTAATATTCGCGTCTTACAACTGTGCTGCACTTTATAACAATGTGATTCTTTCATGCTAAACAATACATTTAAAAACTATTCTGAGTGATTTAAAGATGTTTGGTGAGAAAAGAAAGTCTTTAAAAAATATTTACAAGTACCACGAATATTTCCTTTTTTCGAAAGAGTTAAAATTTAAAAAACTCAACAATCTAATTAGAGAGCATAACTTTTTTTTTATAAATGAATGCTTATGCTCCTTTATAATGATTCTCAAAAAAACTTCTTAAAGTTAAAATATTTTAAGCATTAACTATCAACATTATTTTTCATCCGGATACTCCTCAGCAATTGACTGAAGGTTTTTCCCCCTTATTTCTTCCTTTAATTTTAATACATAATAGGAATACACGAATTCAACTCGAGTATTTAAATATTATTTAATTAAATAATAGTCATAAATGATATTAAATGCAACTCATAACGAGTAATTTCTATGCATTGCATTACAATACACATGAATTACATTGTAATTCATATTTTTACTGGTTATAATGTAAAATAAAAAAAAATTAATACCAATCTGTGACCTTGGGTACAAAAAAAACTATTATCGATGGTTTAGGCGTGTCTCTGTGTGGTTAGATGGAAAACTCCCAAGAGATATACCGTGTAATTTAATTTCCGAAATAGCGTTGTCTGATTTTAAGGATGTACAGTCGATTCTCGATAATTCGAAGTTGAAGCGACCAATGGAAAACTTCGAATTAACAAGAGGGAAGGAAAAAACTCCCAAAATACACGAAACGAAAATTTTTTTTGAACACATTAAAATTTGAAACTACGTAATAAAACAACAATTGTACACATGTTGTGATGGATCTATACGCGGCTCATACTAACACCTTGGGGACTCTTTCATAGAAATATTTTTCTCAACCAACTTTCACCGAAGGTAAGAAAACGTGATTGCGTAAATTAAGTTTATTATATAAATTCTGTATTCGTGAGTTTTGAGAGTTAGTGAGTGGAGGATCGTGAGTTATTGCAGTGCGGATCTAAGTTTATAAAAGTGTGTATTGAAGAATTCCCAATGAGGATCATTCGAATCGGATTTGATTCCATCAAGTATTAAGTGTTCAAGGCCTCAACAGTGGGACTTCGACTTCACAGGAGCACAGGTATTGCGAGCACTCTTTAAATAGAAATTAAAGAATAACTTGTTAGTGTGCGGCGGAGTTGAAATGGAGCTTGTATAAGTTATCGTAGAAATCAGTTGAGGGTCTGTAAATATAATCCCCAGGCTAACGGGTCTCCCCTTCGCGCTCTTAGTATTGATCAACAATCTTAATTGAATTATTATGGTGCTTGATTGATATTTTGTGACAATAAAATAATTAGAGTGAATCATCTCGACTGATTATTCAGTTCTCCCCACACGTCTAGCCGGGTCCGAGAGAAGACAAGGGGGGCATGAGGGAGTAGGGATAGTCCTACATTACAATGTATAGCATTATTTTAAAGTATTTTTTAAAAGTTCATATTATACAGTATAAATATTACACAGAAGTTAAAAGTCCTGTATTAAAAGTATACATTTATATATTAAAAATAAGTCTTAAAAGAATGCATATTGTACATAATTAATTTTTTTTTGACGAAAAATTATGTTATCTTTTTTGTTTTATGGCATTCAATCTAACTTTGTCAATAGATTTTTTCTAGAATAAATGAAGCTTGAAAAACTTCCGTACGAATATGATTTTGAAGGGAAAAGTTGCGTATAGTTTGTTTAGTGACACTTAAGCTTCTGTCAGAGTTATCGGTGTTAACTCTGATGGTCATCAAAGGGGCTACGTTACAGAGGAGACAAACCGAGACAATACAACACAAAACATATAAGCTCTAACCTGTTTGCTACAGGACTCTACATGATACTGAGTGTTTGAATCGTCAAGAGTTTTCTTAAATCCCTTCAACTTATCGCGTTTTGTATTCTGGCCAGCCACAGATTTTACTTCAAATATTGAGTGTACCAAAACGTATTGTTTTAGTTCGAAATATCAAGAGTTTTTCTAGGGGCTCTTCTAATTAGCGAGAGATTCGTATTATCGAAGGTTTGAATTAGCGAGAGTCGACTGTAGTAGATTTTAAATCATATGATTAAACGATACAATAGTCAGGATAGTATTTACTGGAGATATTTTGCCTTTTTTTTCTGTTGGAAAAAATATGATGCATGATAATTATTGTAAAAAGTGAGTTATATATATGAAGAACAATTTTAACTCATGATCCATTTACTTATATCCATTATATAATTTAAGTTTTAAACTCAAATTTTCTTAAAATTCACATCCAGTTAATACATACGGAAAAAATGGCATAATTTTCTGAAACTGTCTGGTCTGCATTCAACCAATGAGATGTACAGACAGTGACGTACACAAGGGAGGGAAGAGAAGGGGGCTCAATCCCCAAAGGAAAGCAGATTCTTAATTTTTACCATAGGGATTATCCTCGACGCTTTTGTCTACGCGTTTTTTAAATGTAGTAACATTACAAGGCAAAGGTCTATGTACGCAACTGTGTGCAGAAAACACGATTTCAATAATCCATCAATGCCTAAATGAAGGAGAAAAGCAAGACTCATAAAGAATAGATGAACTAATCGAAAGAATGATTTTGCGAGTTTTATTTGATTTTAGGAACACTAAAGAACTGGTTTATACCACTTGATCTTAAAAAAAGGATATAAACCTGTGGAAATCGAGATAACATTTTCTAGAAAAAGTGTGCCCCGTCCAATTTTTACTCACTAACTTTTGAAGCTATAGTACGATAAATAGTAAATAATATACAGTCGACTCTTGATAATTCGAAGTTTGAGGGACCAATGGAAAACTTCGAATTATCAAGAGTTCAAACTATCAAGAGGGTAGAAAAAAATTCCCAAAATACACGAAGGAAAATTTTTTCGAACACATTTAAATTTGAAACTATATAATAAATAAAAAAGTGTACATATTTATAAAATTATTTTAAAGTATTTTTAGAAAGTACATATTATACAGTATAAAAATTTTACAGAAGTTAAAAAACCTGTATTAAAAGAACACATTCATACATAATCCTATTCATCTCTTCTTCACAATAGCGGACCATCCTTTCTAAACACATATGTAACAAGGCCACGTGTGTTAAACGAAATATATGAATGGTTGATAACAGGTGCGGTTGGTCTGTTGTTCACTTAAAGGAATAAAAACAATAAAAGTGTCTTTTCACCTAGGGAACGGGGGAAAAAACTAAGAAAGTGTAGTGGACAGATGGTTATCAAAAGGGCTACGTTACAAGGGAAACACGCAGAGACAACTCAACGCAACATGTAAGTTCCAACCTGTTTATTACAGGACATCACATGATAGTGAGTGTTTGAATTATCGAGAGTTTTACATGATAACATCGAATTATAGCGTGTTGTAGTCAGGCCAGCCACAGAATTTACTTCGAAATATTGAGTATACCAAAACGTAATGTTTTAGTTCGAAATATCAAGAGTTTTTCTAGGGACTGAGCATATACTTCGAATTATCAAGAGGTTCATATTATCGAAGGTTCAAATTATCGAGAGTTGACTGTATATTAGTTTATCTTACAACTTTTCAAATTTTCATTGAGTTATTGCAATTTATCTCAGTGCATTTGTATTTGAAACGTATCTTTTCTAGCAGTTTATTTGTTCTTTTTGACAAATAGGCGATTTAAAATTCTCTAGAAGCTTACCAAAATGGCTTCAAAACCAAAAACCTTTAAAAAACTGATGGTCCAGAAACTGACGACGAATTTCCGAGAGGCTGTTTCCATAGAAAACGTGCAAATGTGTTTTCCTGGAAAAGGTCAAGTGTGCGTCAAAAACAAGTAAGTGTGTATGTTTATTTTAAAATGCGATTTAGGTGTCAATTATACTAAAACGCAGCTATACCTTACAATGTAAGGTATAGGGGTGTCAAACTCGCGGCCCGCGGGCCACAGGCGGCCCACAGTGAGCATTTTTGCGGCCGGGTCAATATATTAGCATACAATATTATAAAATAAAATATCAAAATTTCTCCTGAAACGGGAAAGATAATATCAGAGATTAGATGTCAAATGTCAGGACGTACGTATTAAATTTTTCTTGTTCTTTTATATATGTTTATTATAATGTATTATTCGAAATAAACCTACGTTTCTATGAATTTTGATTTTCTTTGCGACCCACCTTAAGTTAAACCTTGTTTATTTGGCCCAAGTCAGCCTTTTAGTTTGACACCCTTCCTTTACATCGTTTGGTTCCTGGAAAATAAAGCAATAAATAAATTCGCATTATGTGAACAAAACATTATTTCTATGTATATATAAAATTTGGGGAATAGTTTAAATCTTTCATTAATTCGTCAATGGAATTTATATGATCTTTTTGACTCTTCAAAAAATTTGGAAATGCTAAATATTTTATAATTACACTGGGAAACAAAAAAGAAACATTTTTTTTTGTCTCAGAAAGAAAAATATGTGATTTTGATAGCATTTATTCTCCTGAATTCAAATATGATATCGATTTTTCTTCATCAAGCAAGGTTTTCGAGAGACAGGCATTTATAATTTAAAACACTTTAATATTTTCTACATTCTTAAGTACACAATATTAGAACATTCGGACTCACCTAGAAATTAATAAATCACGATTTTCTTTTATATTTCGCCTGTGGAGTATCCCTCTTGATGGTCCAACAATAATCGGCCAGCATATTAGCATTCCATTTGCCTTGATATCTCTTTTCTATCACTGAAATCTCCTGATGAAAGCGTTCCCCGTGCTCATCGCTCACTGCACCAAGATTTTCCGGGAAGAAATCTAAGTGCGAGTGCAGGAAGTGTATTTTTAAGGACATATTACAGCCCAAATTTTTATAAGATGTTATAAGATCATGAACGGTAATTTTCCGCCTTTAGATTTCCCAAAAAACTGTGAGTTACATTTTTGAATGCTTGCCAAGCTGCTTTCTCCAGTGGATTTAATAGTTCCTCAAACTTCTCATCATGCATTAGTGATCGTATTTGTGGACCCACAAATATCCCTTCTTTAATTTTTGCTTCACTAATTTTAGGAAACTTCTGTTTTAAGTACATGAAACCAAGAGTATTGCCCATGGCTTTCACGAAAATCTTCATTTATCCTAGTTTGATATGTAACTGAGGTAGATACACATTTTTAGAATTACACAATGTATCATGTTTCACATTTTTCTGTCCAGGAATGAATGATTCGCGTTTAGACCATTCTTTTCTGATGTAATGGTTTTTTCTGTCCCTACTATCCAAAAGACACAAAAAACAACAGTACTTTGTGTAACCAAGCTGCAGACCAAGAATAAGTGCAATTACCTTCAAATCACCACAAATATTCCATTCATACACTGCATATTGAAATTGAAAGTTTTCATATGTTTCTTTCATGCTAGCAGAGTGAGCCACAGGTATTGATGGGAATTTATTTCCATTATGCAGAAGCACTGCTTTTAAACTTGCTTTGGAGGAATCAATGAACAAGCTCCATTCTATAGGGTTATGTTCATTACCAAATATCTCCCCATAAGAGAAGAAATGTCATTACAAAACACTAAGCCATTTTCTTCAGAAAAATAATCTTTACATTGAGAATGACGACTACGATAAGTACATATCTTTGTATTCTTTTGAAGAAGATTCCATTCTTTTAGCCGGGAACCAAGCATTTCAGACTGTTTTTGGATAACTTTAAATCTCGTATGGAGATCGTTAAGATCTTCTTGAGTCAATAAATGAGGCTCAGATGAACAGCTTGGTTCAAAAGTTGTATCACCACAAACTGTTTCTTCTTCTTCCTTACTTCTATCGGAATCCAAGCTCTCTTCATCTAATGTCACATGTTCTGGAGGCTTTGGTATGGGAAATTCTTCGCTGTGTGGAACTGGTCTCATTGCAGATTGCAAGTCAGGGTACACCAATGTATGTTTTGATTTTGACGTAATCCCTTTAATGTTTGTTAAGCAGAAATAACAGTCAGAGGAGTGATCTTTGGGTTCCCTCCAAATCATAGGGATAGCAAATGGCATGTGGCGTGTGCCATTCTTCCATGCAGTGAGAAGCCTACTACACGATAAACAACAGATATGTGGGACCCAGGTCCTTGTTTGGTCTCCCAGTTTACACCCAAAATAAAGTTCATAACACTTTTTTACTAATGGAGTAAGGTTTCGCCTTTGGGACTTGAGAGTCACTTCACCACATATATAACAAAAGTTGTTATGATGATTTAAACAAGCTCTATGCATTTTGTAACTAACAACAAATTAAAAGAAATAAATTTGTAAATACGTAATATACAACAATCCAGACACAAAGCACTCACAATTACGTGTTAACTGGTTCACTACTATCTCACAACTGACATCGTTCTAATGAATGCATGCTAGTCTTGACCATGTCTGTGTCTGTCTGTTGTGTCTGGTGCCAAAGTGTCTGTACATGTCTGAACTTGCACAACAGTAGCAATGATACCATTTGAGTTAACTCATGTAGTTCCATCACATTTACAATGCTCTAGGAGTTTTTATTTTACAATGGGCAAATGGTCGTTTATTAAAAAAATATTTAACTACATTAATTGAAATTAAAATTAAAAAAAAAACTGTGGGTGATGGAGAAATTCCGAATACATATTTGAAAACACAATAAAAAACTGCATTAAGTAAAACTAGGTACTCATGAGACAAAATCACGTTGATCAGTGTTATCTGACTAAAATAAGGTTACGATCAACCTTTTTAAATACAGTATAACGTCGTTTATCCGAACCAATTGGGACCGGACATCGTTCGGATACGCGATTGTTCGGATAATCGAAAACTGAATGCGATCCATGCAGTATATGAAACCGGACACTATACGAATATTGAAAATCATCACATGCAGGAAACGGGCTTGAAGAAAAAGCAAAATAGGTGCAAAATGTCGCAATTTTGCCTTTATTGCAGAAAATAATCACTTATTTTTCGCTGTACCATTGTACACCTTCGTTTTTTCACTGCAAGGTCTCCGATTCTCTTGGTTCGGATATTTGACGCTCCGGATAATAAACGTTCGGATAAACGACGTTCTACTGTAAAGCATTTTGAAGTATACTTAAATGTAGTTTATATTCATAATTTTTTTGTTAACTTCTGTGAAGAAAAAAAAATCACTGCATTTTTATAAGTACAACAAAAATTATCTTCACTTGCTATTTTAGAGATTAAATTAATTGTAAATCGAAAGTTTGTAATGATGGTTGGTCTGTTTCAACCATCAGTGTACGAGAATTCGAAGGAAAATTAGCCATAATCAAAACAAAAGCTACAAGTCTCAACAACCTAACAAACGTGATCAACTCAAGATTAGGAAATGCACCATAAACTAATTAAGGGAGCAAAAGCGAGAAAGACGATATAAGTAAATTTAGTAATAAATTTAATAACTTACTTTAAGCCAATGCTAATCCAATTGACAAATCGTCAAACACAACTATTAAGTAGATAAACTACTGAACACCTTCATCTCGCTTTTTATTACCTTATGTTAATCATCACAGCTATCATTTAGCTTCTAACCTCTTTCTCTCGAACCCGAAAGCTAATACTTAAATACACGACATACACAGACCACGTCTTCTTCTTCGGGAGGAAGTTTTCGATTGAAAAATATTTAAACAAAAGTTTTTCCAAAGAGAATTAATAGGAAGTAAGCGGATAGACTCGTTAAAAGTTTAATGAGTTGTGTTTATCTTAGCTTACAGAAGATTACTTTTCTATATTCTAAATACCTCTAAATTTACTGAATATTATTATGCAAATATTAATAAACATTTCACTATGCATTATTTTTTTTCCAGATTCGTTGGTGTTAATGCGACTGACGTCAACATGACAAAAGGTCGATATTTTGTAAGCGGCAAAGTGCCATTTGGAATTGGAATAGAGGTGAGGTTCGACACTTTGAGAAGAAACAAACAATACATACACAAATTTATGATTTTTCAAAAAAAAAAAAATCTTTTCGAATAAATGCCATGTTGGAATCAAATTTAATCTCTACCCCTCAAAAATAACATTATGATTTAAGCATACATTGCGAAATTATTCAGATGGCCTAGATAAATTTAACAAATGAATTTTATGTCAATATTAGGAAAGTAGATGAGACAAACGTTTATTTTATGGTGTTTTTCTTCCGTCTCTACTATTACTTCTAGAAATGTCAATCAACATAATACAATCGACTCTCGATAATTCGAAGTTGGAGGGACCGAGAGAAATCGAGTTATAAAGAAGGGTAGGAAAAAACTCCCAAAATACACGAAAAGAAATTTTTTTCTAACACATTTAAATTTGAAACTATGTAATAAAACCACAATTGCACCTAATGTATAAAATTATTTTAAAGTATTTTTAAAAAGTGCATATTATACAGTATAAATATTATACAGAAGTTAAATGTCCTGTATTAAAAACAACTGTTAAAAGAATACATACTGTACATAATTAATCTTTATTGACGAAAAAAATCTGTTATCTTTTTTTTGTTTTATTGCATTTAAACTAACTTTACCAACAGATTTTTCTAGAAAAAATTAAGTTTGAAAAACTTCCACATCCACATAATTTTGTAGAACTAAATTGCTTAGTTTATTTAGTGAAACTTCTGTCAGCTTTATCGGAATCGACTTCTCCGATTCGTCTTCTTGACTTTCTGTGTTATTGTGATCCAAAGCCACAACTTCAGCGTCAAATAGGGTTCTCCATACAGCAATGTCCGTGTCAACCTGCGCGTAGTCGTCAAATCTTGTACTGGGAGAGTTTCCCAAAGGGATGGTTCAGCATTACATTCCATGAGTGTATCGTGCACATCAACCATATTCGGCGTGGGGAAGCCCAACTTTTTAAAAAGATAGATTGTCATCAAAGGGGCTACGTTACAGGGGAAACAAGTGGAGACAAAACAGCACGAAACATGTAAGCTCCAACTTGTTTGCTGCAGGACTCTACATGATTTGAGCGTTCGAATTGTAGAGAGTTATGCAAGATAACTTCGAATTATCGAGTATTGTATCCTGACCAGCCGCAGATTTTACTTCGAAATACTGTGTCAAAGCGTATTGTTTTAGTTTGAAATATCAAGAGTTTTTCAAGGGACTGAGCATGTACTTCGAATTATCGAGAGGTTCGTATTATCGAAGGTTTGAACTAGCAAGACTGCGATTTGTAGTGATTCGTCCCGTGGATAATAATGACACTGTTTCGTATACTCTACTGCAATGCATCAAGAGTTTGATGATTTTCCTAGAAACATATTTCCCAACAGCTTCCGTTACAAATAAAAATCACAACTGGATAGATCAGGCGAATATGGTGGTCAAAGATCTTTCGAAACAATCGTGTCAGGTGTGAAAATTGAGCTTACTATTGACTTGGTACTTGAAATATTAGTGCTTGCTAGTAAGGCTTTTTGGGTTATCCCCCCGTTATTCGGTTCGGTTTATCTCTTGGCCCACCATGTACTTTCTCTCATGGACCGGCAGTCAAAACATTTAAATATTCACAGCTGGTTTACTGTGGAGGAGAATTCGCATAGGTGTTTTTTTAATAAATAGTTATTCCTGTATGGGATTTAGAAATTAATCAGATATGCATCAATAAATTTAGAGTGGGTATGATTTATGTTCTCAAAATTTTATTCGTAATAATACATTTCTATAATATTTCTATTTCATTTCTTTATAGTTCACAATCTCCTTAAATATATATATCTTGTTCAAATTTTCAATCGTTTATAAAATATTTTCTATTTATCCATTAAAGTTCACAAATACATTCTTTTTAAACTTGTAGTGGATCACTTGGTATTAATACAGTTTTTTAAAATATTAATTCATTAATTAAATTAAAAAATGAATAAATATTAACAAACAAAAATAGTAGTCTAACAGCATATATAGAAAGGTCGTGGGTTCGAATCCCACCTGAAATGGCCAAATTTCTGAGAATGTGGTTTCTTTTTTATTATGCTATTTTATTAGAATAATTAAATGTGTAATGAATGAATAAAGTTAAACAAACAAAAAAATAGTCCAACACTATATATAGAAAGGAAAATTTCAAGGAAAATCGTTTTTTATTTTGTCACTTAATATTGTGATTCTGTCATATGTATATACATATTTATATTAATTGTAACTATTTAATAAAAAGCAATTAAAATACAATGTTTCTTTTTGATAACCTATGTATATACATAGGAATTGACTTAAAATTTTTTTCATATTATTTATTTAAAATAAACCATAATTTGGGATAAAAGTAAATATTATAATTTATTAATTATTCCCCTGATCAAAACCTAGAATATAATTTTCTCATTTCCATGTTGCTCGTAGAAATAGAGTTGAAACTTTTATGAAAATGCTTATCGTTAGCATTATAGAAAATGAGTTTACATAATTCAGCTCAACACTACACTGATTTAAAGTTACAGAAAGATACTTGATTAAAAAACTTTTACCCTTCGAACAAAAGTTTAAAATTCAGCGCTTGAAAGATGTGGAGTTCTTAGTGTACTTACAAATTATTGCTTGAAAAGAATTTAATCGTTTAAATTTTTTTCGCATGGGATAATCATTTTATCTATTTAAAAATGACAGCTTTTGATTATGATTTTTGCATACAGTTTAACTTAAATACACAAAGTATTGTTATTTGTGATAATAGTAACCCTGAACCCTTTCTTTTTATCTTGGAGAACGAAGTTGAAAAGATTGAAAAAGTATTCATAGCATTTCTATATCTGGGGGTGTGGATGGAGTAAAGTCTGAATGCATTTGTTTTAATATTAGGCTATCTCAACTGCAGTAGACAAAATAATTATTTTCAGACTTATATTTTGGATTAGAGATAATGATACAATACAACTTACATTAGAATTGATTTATTTCACTGCTATATATTACATCCAAAAGAAACATAAAAAATCAGTTACCCTTAGAAATAAATTTATTTGCAAAATTAGGAGGAAGTTACTTTTAACGTCCTCGAATTTCGCGAATATTTTCTGCTACAAAAAACCAATATAAAGCACACACAGTTCCTCTTTTAATTACTACATTCAGTTAAAAACCTATGCTATGAATATTCATGTTACATTGAAAGCGCACATTGTAAATTTATAACATTTACCGCAGTAAATATTTCAATAATTTTTCAAGTCCTTGATAATAATTTGTATTATTTTTAAGAATTTATCATTGGTAATTAAATATATATATATATATGTGTGTGTGTGTTGTTATTGTTGTTACTAATGCCACCTGTCTGACTTAATACTTAAAAACTAACAATACAGAAACAGGAAACTCAAAATAACCTACAGAAACCGCAAGATAATAAAATTAATAATTATTAATCAGCCAAGAAAATTTACGTGAACGAATATGCAAATATCCTCATATTAAAAATTTTGAGAATTTTCATATTTAGTCAAGGTCAACTCAGTCTTTCATCCTTTCAGTGGGTCGATAAATAAGTACCAAGCTTGCTTCGTGACTAAACATTGGGGATTTCGCTTCAAACTGACCACCTGATCGGGACATCTGCCCATGCGCCTCAGCGCCCAGTGGTCACTTATACTGAGATGGGCACAGGAGGCCATGTTCCTCATGGGTTGTTGCGCCACTGAGTTTAGTTTAGTTCATATTTAGTTCAAATTTTTCGAAATGTGCAGAATGAAAGGTGAAGTTGGTGCTCCTAAACAAAGATGCGAATTTTTAGTGTTCATTACGTCAGCTGACTTGCGTGTGTGGGTTGTAATAAATAACAATATAATGTTTTAAAATCAACAATAAACGTTTTCGGTTTTCGGGACCTAAAAGTTATTGAATGTAAGAAAAAGAGGCTGTTCTTAAATGCACTTTTATATATATATATATATAGATTGTTTATAATTTCTTATATATATATATATTATCAAAATGTTTTTGTACAGTAAAAATTACAAAATTTCTCTGTTACTTTTAAGTCGAGGCTGGATAGCACCAATCTGTTATTTCATAATGAAAACAATTTTGCTTGGTTCTACGGATTTTTAACACCCTTTTATAAGCTCCACTTGTATGTTACGGAATCTTTGAACTCAATTTTTACCTACTTTAAAAGGTCAGATTAATTCGAAACTTTGCACACTTGTCTAGGACCGATGACAATACAATAATTTAATAATTTTGTTCCACTGTCTTGATCAGGATCATCAGAATGAACGATTTTCCATTTTCAGATCCAATTCCACATCTGGCGACTAATTTCAGATTCCATTTCCAAATTTGGCGACTAATTCCAGATTTGGCTACTAAAAGATTAAGTTACAACTTAGTTCGATTATCTATAAAAAGGTGTTTTTTAGTTTTTTTTAAACTATAATTTTTCTTTACAAACTGTGTGAATCAAGTGTTTCAATTGAAGAAACATAATATTTATTTCAGTTCACGACAATTAGAGATTTCAAAATTTTTTTTATCTTAGTAAGAGGATTATTTTCATATTTGGATAATGTGAAATCAAAGATCAAATGGGTTATTAAAATAAAATATGATTTTTATATAGTTATATACGAGATAATTCTAAGTAATAGATTCAACTCTTTCTCCGGATATGTTTTAATATTTTAAGACTTCAGTTGTCTTTAAAATTTGATGATCAATTCTAATCAAATACAATTTGATTTATTTTTCGTTTCTTCTCAATTTTGTCTTTTTAACTTAGGGAGTAGGGGAAATAGTTGAAGTAGGAGAAAATGTTGAACATCTTAAAGTTGGAGCAAATGTTGCATATATAGATCCCAACTGCAGTGCTTATGCTGAATATGTGGTAAGTTTAATTAAGGATCAATATATAGTTTCTTTTAACACACGTTTTATTTTTAGATTACTTAGAGTATTAAATATTAGGATTTTAATTTATCTCATTTAGAAATACGTATGCAATAATTAGGCGGTTAAAATTTTTTTTATAAATGATTTTAAAAATGAAAAAGCATTGGCTGTGACATAAAGAAATTAATGAAAAATGTATTTGAAATGAGGACTATTGGTTGTGCAATGTTAAATTTACATCTGATTCATATAATTTGTAAGGAATGAAATGCATTTTCTTATCATTGAGTGAGATAAATCTTCGATTTTAAGTCTGTTAGAATTACTAAGTATAAAATATTGAGAATGAATGATATTAATGTAGTAGCGCACACAAAAAATTTTCAAGGGGGAGGGGGAAGTCCAGGGTCGAAAGTCCCCCAATCTCGTATCATACCTCAAGGCAACGCCAAATGATTCTTCTGAATTTGTCGATTTTGTTAACAAAAAAACAGTAAAAAGTAAATTATTGAATTAATAATTAGCATTAATTCATAAAATAAATTGTTAATTACTAGTACTTAATTAAATTTTACGTTATCTATATAAAGGATTATCATCAATCGAAACAATTGAAAGGGCTTTGGGGGTGTCCGGACCCGAAGATCCCCCCCTCCTTGTGTGCGCCACTGTATTAATGTGTAATAGGTTTGAAGAAAAATGAACAGAAAATCCTCACATATTTTATGTGTGTTTATAGTTAACTTTTCTGAAAGACCCCTATAATTTTGTTAAAAATAAACATTTGCTTAAATTTTGTGTTTTTGCTCAAAAATACTTAAGCAAATCAAACAATTTTAGTGTATCTGAAATGCAATATATATTAATTCTTTCTTTCAAAACAGACAGAGCAAATTTAAAAAAAAGCTGTTCTCTTAGAAAAATATTAACATTTAATTTTTGTTACACCCAACTTTTAATACAGATATAAATTTAAAAATAAAAAAAAAATGTGCCGAGAATTTTGCTCTTCAAATTTTTCAAATGGTTGCATTAATTTGTTTTAGGTTCAGTAGTTGAAGTACCCATTCATTGCAAAGGGGAATTTTTAAAATACTATTCAACAATCTAACTATTAAGCAAAATTTTGATATTGATGATTAATTCAACAATTTCTTAAAAAATTGAAAGCATCCGTAGACTATGACGTCACGTGACGCAATGTGTCAGCGTTTTACACAGAGGAGGAGAGAAAAGCGAAAAAAGACGAAAATTTTCTCATCGGTTGTGTAGTTAAGAGATTTGTTTAAAATCCACTAAGTGATATTTTCTCCATTTTTTTTTATTTTTGTGAAAAAGGCCAAACAGTATATCGTACGAATGCTGTTAGTTAGATCAATAGATTTCTGAACGGATCAATTTAAAAATGAAAATAGAATCTGAATTCAATACTTATCTCAACACATTATTTTCAGAATTCGTTTAAAATCGGCTGATTAGTTTCAGAACAATATCAACATTCGAAAAAAATCTTCGATCTCTCAGATTGTGATTCTATCACGAGGTCGTAAAGTATGTACCGAGTGAGTGAATGAGAACATTAACGTCACGTTGTTCAGCTGCTCGAAGGCTTTTGATGACGGATCTCGTAATTTTGAGCCATGTTCAAGCGAGGAGAACGACCCCTGAGCTGGCACCTCCCTCTCCTAACTTCCACACTACACCAACGGGAGGACATTTGAGCCTAGGCATATTTAACGTGCATTGGTCCCCTCTGCACGGCGGGTCTTCAGTAGTTCTGGGCTCTTACTCATGACACGCCGGCCACGAGTCCATTACCGTGGCACAAGTATGTACCAACAATTATTTCAAAGTTAAATTTAAAAAAGTTCGAAACGAATTTCGAAAAAAAAAATTGGTTTAAAGTGCATTTATTATTATCTTGACTTACAACATACCAAATTTCAGGACCTTTTCGCCTCTGTTTCATTCCAACCATGCACTCATGAACTCTTCCTTTATTAATAAATATGATAAATATCATTATATACTTCCGTGAGACCTGAAGCGTAAAATTTATCAAATCATCTTTATTTAAAATTTACTGTTTCTTCATTTTATTAAAAATTTATATGTAAAAAAGAAGTTTGGGTTTTTTTCCCTATAATATTTAAATTTTTTCTAGTGCCTTCCAGCCGCTGCAGTGTTTCCTATATCTGAAGCTATACCTGATTATTTGGTTCTATTAGTCAGTGGTCTTACAGCAGCAATTGGCTTGGACAAAGTAATGTATTCTGTGTTCTATTTTTATTTAAAGGTTTACTTCACATATTTTAAAACAAGATATTACCATGTTTAATTTTCAATGAATATTTAAAAAAAAAAGAGATGAAAAGAAAATATTTGTAAAAGCAGAATTGTCGTAGAATGTTAACTTTAAAATCAGAACGATATCCATTTCCAATTATCCAGTTATCCATTTTATCCAATTATATTTCAATTAAGAAAGTTCATGAGAGTTGCTATTGTTTTACGTTAACTTAGCTTCACAGTAAATTTTTTAGCCGATACTCTCAAATGTCTTAGCAAACTGTTATCTTAGAAGATGCTATGTGATGTAGCGGTAGTGAAATATGAACTTTATAAATGTTCGACATCAAAACACTATTTAAGTCACAATAAAAGGTGTATTATTTTCAATTTACTTTAAAATTCATTTCCTTATTTTAGGGTGCCCGCATTACAGCTGGAGATACCGTATTAATCACTGCAGCTGCTGGTGGTACAGGGCATGTTGCAGTATGTTTTATATAAATTGTTTATATTTTTTATTTTTAAATGTAAATTTTTATTAATTATTATTAAATATGAAACTTTTTTATATCAATCCAATAATTAATTATTATTGTTGTTCATTTATCAATAACTTATCTGCAAGATTATTACTTTCGAATATTAATCTGCGTGATTTCAAATTTAATTTGAATCAAAAAGCAAAGAATATCATAATATAAAATACAAACACTAAGGCTCTTTTACACGAGTCAACTTATACCGCCCTTAACAGAAGAAGCAGACAATCGGGAGTTAGTTTTGAATAGGGTCTCTTACACGTAGTCCTCAGGTACCACCACACAAACAACATCCTCCTCTCCAATAGTTGACTCAACTAAATGGATGTTGGAGAAGCTACGCATTTCACTCACGGCTACTTGTGTAATGAAAATAGAGAAAAGGGAATTTTTTTTATTGCTTCTTCGGACTCATGGGACTGATGAGTCCGTCACTTCCTTTCTCCCCTACGCATTTCCCTTTGTGTCCAGGGACATCTTAAGAATCTTTGAGGCCCTGGGCCCAGAGAAATCTTAAGATTCTTAGAGGCCCTGGGCCCCTATGCAAAAGTAGGTCCTACCTGATATCTTTAAAAGTAGACAGTAGAACCCAATGTCAAATACTTATTCAAACGGTTATTTGAAACAAATAACCTTTCGACTCGATGAGTTGAATGATAGTTTATGGTATTAGGCCTAGACCTAGACATGGACAACGATCATCACACAATAATACAGTCTTACCCCTTTTGCCGGTTGCTATGAAGTTTGAAATTCCTTGTTTTTTGGAGAATATGTACGGGAATAATATTTGACCATTAAAATTATCTGGATCATGATCTTATTAAAAAAGAGTCGAGAACGAAATGAGGCCCCCACTTGGAGTGAGGTCCTGGGCCCGAGCTCAGTTGGCCCATGCCTTAAGACGTCTCTGTTTGTGTCCACTCGTGTGAAAGGAGTTATCTCACCTATTCACACTAAAGGAGTGGTAACAGAAAATGAGTTGACTGACACAAAGTCGCCTCATGTGAAACCGGTCTCAGGAGCTAGTTCTGATTAGAAATTGTCTGGGTCTCTAACATACATAATCAACTGACACTCCGTGCTGTGAAGCAGACGAAAAGTATGTTCTTCTTCCCAATAGTTGATGCTATTAAGAGATATTATGGAAGTCAACTTTGAAAGGAATGATCTCCCCTTTTCCACAACTGAAGAGTAGGGACAGAAAACGAGTTGACTTGCGCAAAGTTGTCTAATTCATCAGTGTAGATTATTCATGTTTTCTAGAGTTAAAAATATTGGTTATAAAAATTTCTTTTTTTAATGCACAGGTTCAATGGGCTAAAACCACTGGTTGCCATGTTATTGGAACATGTTCTTCTGAAGAAAAAGATAAAATGTTAAAGGTAAATATTACTTTCCTCTCTCTCTCTCTCTTCTCATATTTGATCTATCTTTCATTTAAAAATGTTGTGGGCAACTTCTATTTGAAGTCGCTCCTTCACCGTCCTGCCTAACTAATAAGGCCTTATCACACGTACAAGTTTGGTGCAATTTTTGGTCCAATTCGTGCAATTTTTACTCCGTTGCCATAGCAATGGCTTTCGAACAACTTTTTGCCAGTGAGCTGAGAAAGTTGCTTGAAATTTCAGCCAATGGGGTTCTTCGGCACCCTACTTTATAAACAAGATGGCGGTAACGGTGGTAGCTACGCATCAAACGCATCATATATAGCGTATAATATTTTAATGGTGTACAATATTTTAACGGCGTATAATATTTTAAACAGAATGATGTTCCATTTAAGTTTACCCCTATAAACAAAAGTGCGAGCTAAATAAAAGAAATAATATTGGATGGTGGTTTTCAAAGCAGAAAAATAAGCGAGTAATGTTTCAATAAGGAGAAAGAGCGTGGCTGACTTCAGAGCATGCCGTTTTGCTTACGGTAACCCTTCCCCCCTCAGATTCGGTGAAAAGTTGGGCCAAAAAATTGCACGGAAAATTTACGTGTGATACCGCCTTAAGGTGTGTGTGTGGGGGGGGGACAAAGCATCACCAGAAACTTCCATAATAGTTATTAATTTATAACTATTCAAGCACATTAATCAGTCACAAGTGAAGCTACAAGAGGAGACCCTAGGAGTGATATAAAGAGAGCAATCTACACTAAGTAAACAAGGCCTAGTAATCTGCTTAATTTTATCTAATCTACTCTATCTTGGATTATAAATTCTCAATCCACTAAGTTATTATAGAGGCAAACTCCTTCCTTAACTCACGATGTAATAATGAAATAAATCTCACCTACGTATCACCGCAACAGTTTCTCTGCTCCTTCTATCTTACCTTTACAAAACCTTGACTTTATACAGTCAAACTAATCTACATATTAAGGTTTCTTCTTGAGGGATGGCTGTGAATTAACGCGAAAGCTAGCCCCAAAGTTTCCCCAAGAGGATTATTCAAAAGGTCGCGTATAGATCCGTCACAATGTATTAAGTATTTGTATCAAAACCATACATGTTAACATATTAATATTAATGCTTTGTATATGAAAGTAACGAATCAATATTTCTTCAATGTGTTATGTATAACTTGCTTTTGAAAAAAATATATACGTATTAGTATAAATATTTATGAGTGAAAAAAATGTTAACTTTTATTTTTATTTTTTACGCAGGGTCTTGGATGTGATAGAGTTATTAACTACAAAAAAGAAGACATTGGTGAAGTCTTGGCGAAAGAATACCCGGTAAAATTATTTATAACCATTTGAAATGAATAATTTTGGTATTAAACTAAACGTGTAGTGAAATACATGTAATGCGTTCAGCGGCGTAACGGGGAATACTATGGCCTTCTTGAAAAGTCAAGTTTTGGGCCCCAAGCCGGATCTTACTTGGTGTCAGTCAGACTTTGGGCCCCCTAGAATCCTGGGCACCCGCGATTCGGGGGTGTACGTTACGCCGCTGAATGCGTTGATTGAATCTGATACGAATTAATCATTCTGTTTTATGTAATGACATTACACAAGCTGATTTATATCTTGCTTTATGCATTTTTATTAAAGATAAAATACGAAATTGTAATCACTAAATGAAATTTTTGTTTTTTAAACATTAACTAATTTAATACTAGAATTTGTACATAATCTTAGTTAATATGATTATTATGTATATATAATTTTATGAGTTTGTATTTTACAGAAAGGGGTGAATGCGGTATGGGAAACAATTGGAGGTAAAGTATTTCAAGATTGTCTGAAAAATTTAGCCACCAGGGGAAGATTGTTGATTGTGGGAGGAATTTCTGGATATAAAGAGGAAAGCAAAGAAGCTTTCGTAAAATTAGATCTTTCAAGTTTACCAGAACAAGTATACTTTTTGTTTTTATCACATCATTTTATTTATTTTACTTTTAAAATTCAAGTTTTTGCCTTGATATATTGATCATTATGGAGTATGTTTAATCGAAAGCATTCATTTAAAATTAATTCATATTTAGCGTTAATTTTGGAATTTCAAAATAAAAACTATTTTTGGTAGGATATAATGGGTTTGCAGTTTTGGTTTGAATACTTATGTAATCAATGAATATTAACATGCACTTGTGGAAGAAATATATGATATTGTTATTTATTCTACCCGATCTACAGTAACAGCGAGGCCCACGAATTTCGCGCAGCATTGAACACCACGCAGTTTACAATAAGATTTTGCTCCGCTTCCCTCTAATTATCAGGGAAAACACCACGGGGCTTGTCCAGGGTCTCCCACTCCTTTGTCCCCCCACCAACCTATCGAGAGGACTTTTAACTCACCAAATATTTATAGTGCTCCTATGCCAACAGGTACTATGGATTTAAAAACATCCATACTTTTTCTGGGATCCAATCCTTGGCCCTTTGAAACTGCGGTCTATGTGACTGCCTATTATCTCTTCTAGACGGTTATAAATGAAGAAGTTATCGATGATATAAATTGCTATAAACACTATTAAAATAAAATATAGCACGTAGACTATTACAGATATAAATAATGAATTAATGTCGCATTGGTAACTAGACAATTATTTACTGGTAGTAAATCTCATAATCTTAAACCATGGGAAAGAGTTGCAAGAAGCTTAAGTTAACATACTTTACACGTCAAAAGTTAATATTCTCCTCTCCTAACTTCCTTATCAAATTTTGAAACCAATTCTTCATTCCCGAACGCATCTTTAAATTGATACCAGACTTGTAAAATAATTGATATATCTCTATAATTTAATATGTTATTAAAGCAATAAAAAAAACGTACAAGTACTTGTATATAGAATATTAATTTTATATTACGAATAATTGCTTAAATATCTTAAATGTGGTGATTATTCTTTCACAGTTATTATTCAAATCAGCTGCTGTGCAAGGTTTTATTTTATCTCATTATGCTGAGTGTTTGGCTCCCTATTTCAAATACCTGAGTGAAAATCTTGAAACTGGAAAACTAAAGGTTGTGTATGACAATGGTGAAAAGACAACAGGAACGGAATTTTTCGGTATAGACGGGATTTTCAAAGGAGTGGAAGTAAGAAATAAAAATCCTATTCTCATTTGTAGAAATTTGTTTTGAATTCATGTGTACTTCATGTAATCTGTGAAATAATATATAGCGTATTTTTAAATTTCTAACCAATTGTTTTGAATATTCTAACTTAGAGTTTGTTTTTCAGTAGAATAAATGAATTTGTAATTGCTTAATGTTGGAAAAGCATCATTATACTCATACCTGAACGTCATTTCCAAACAAAAAAAATAAGGGACATGTTCTTAAAACTGATATTTTAGAACACACACATGCACGCGCCTCTGACTTAGAGTTTTTTAAAAGTAGATTTTGGAAGTCCTGTATATTATAAATGAATCAGTTATTTATTCAGAACTATAAGTAAACAAATGATATACAAACATTTTAAGTCAATTCCTACTTAGATCAACAAAAAAAAATATTTTAGTTACTTTTTATTAAATAGTTACAATTAAAATAAACATGTATATACATATGACAGAATCACAACATTAAGTGGCAATTAATTTTTATTAATTAACATTAAAGTATCGTATTGTCATCCAAAACAATCGGTATATAAAATTGCAGTTCAACTGAATGCTTTGAAACGTGAGAAGAAAAAAATCTTTTAAAGTTTTGACCCAAGTCACTAAAAATGAAGTCTTTAAATAATTAATTACAGTGAATTCATTTTAATTAATTATAATTAAATTATCGTATTGTTACTCAAAACAATAGTGTATAGAAAATTACAGGTCAAATGAACGATTAAAAATGTGAGAAAAAAACCTTTTCAAGTTTTGACATAAGTCGCCAAAAGGGTTGCTAAGTCGCCAAAAATGAGGCCAACGTGGCTGTATTTGTAATCCTTTGAATAGTTAGTTTTAATCGCTTAATTTTTATTAATTATAATTAGAAAACTGCATTGTCATCCAAAATAATAATGTATTTTAAATTTCAGCTCATTTGAGTGCTTTAAAATGCATTTTGATTAACGATTGAAAATTTGAACAGCAGATGAATATATAAATATATAGAGAGTGGAACTAATAGTAGGAACTGAAAAAGGAAAAGTTGATTAGATTCTTATCAAAGAAGTCCAATACCATAAATTTAAAAAAAATAGTTTGAGCTCATAAGATGAAAAAGAGCATTTTATATAAGAAATAAAAAGTGATATCCTTTCGTTTTCGATTTTACTTTTAATAAAAATTTATTGTGATATTCTTTATGTAATTATTTTAGAACTTTTTTTATCAGAAAAATTAATATTCCCAGTAGATTAATATTAGATTTTTCCTAATTCTTTTTACTTTCGAAATTTTTTGTTTACGTTTTTAAAGCCAAAATGTGTTGTTTTAATTATTACATAATCGAAGTAAAATAATTTTTTCTGAACAGTTTAGTATCGTATTTAAAAGGAAAATGTCGTGATATTCTATTTTAATAAGTTTCTTTCCAGTTTCAATATGTAAATAATTTGTTATTTCAGCACTTACATTCAGGAAAGAATATCGGAAAAGTGATTGTGAGAATGTCGTAGGTCTTGAAAGCTCTGTGAAACAAGATTTTCCGGAGATTCAGATAATCGAATAACGAAGGAATGAACTTTTATTAGGAATATTTTTGTTATTAATCTATTAGTTTTCATTTAATTGTTGATTATTCTTTAATGTAAGTTCCAAGAATAAATAATAATCTTTTTGTAAAAAAAAAGTGAAATAAATTATGGATATTTTGCTACCGTGTCATTATTTTTCTGTATTCCTTGCAAAACTCAAATACTCTGTATAAAAGAAAAGTGATAAATCAACATAATAACATTCATAATTACTATACTAAAAGAGTTTTGTCATATTTATCGGCTTTTCTAATGACATCAACAATTTTATTCAGTTTTAATTTATTTAAGAGCTTTTTTTATTTAAATTAATCTGTACTTGTGGATAAACATTTAAAATACTCATGTGCTATTAAAATAGTGTAGAACATTGCTCATAAAAGAATGAAAAAGTTTCAACTATTAATATACAACTTTACTCATTATTTTCTCTTAGAATACTCTATCAGAAACAATTTTTTCTTCTTAAATTGTATTCTATGAAATATATGTGACAATTTCATTGGAAATAAGCATGTTACTGGAATAATTTAATGAATGCAGTAATTGAATGGTTTAATCTCTCTCTCTCTCTCTCTCACACACACACACACACACACACACACACACACACACACAACACACACACACACAACACACACACACACACACACACACACACACGCACACCACACACACACACACACACACCTCTCTCTCTTTAAAATTTTAAATTCACATTTTAACTATGTTAACACTCATAGAACGACAAAATGAATAGCTTCATCACAAATACACACAGACAAACCCAACGGACAAAATCGTTCTATTTTGACTGTGACCAACCAATCGTTCATTGACCAACTGTGTCACACATTGACCCTGTGACCCCTATCTGGAAAATATTTCGATGTGTCTTGCAAAAGAATAATAGAAACTTTGCTTTCGCACTCAAAAATTCTTGATTTGAGTAGTAGGAGTGTTACGCCTTCTATGGTAAGCGAGTTATTTTTTAGTATAATTTTGTTTGAAATGAGTGGCAACTCGCTGAAGCTTCCTAAACAAATCGAAAAGAGAAGTAACGATTTGAATGAAAGTAAAGAGAAGGTGTACAACGGCTTTGAAGTAAACAGTTTAGAGATATATGTAAATAAACGTTAGATACCTTGGAAAAGAAAACTTGCTGTCAATTCATGAGAGGCCTCTCATTTAATCAATAACAATAATGGTTCGAAGAAATCGACATTTAAATTCATTTTATTCCAATATCTTAATACTTATGAGTGAATAAATGCAGTCTTAAAGCAACAGTACACAAAATTCTGTTTTAAATTTTGTTCCAAAATTTTGAATTTAAGAAGGATACAAACACAGCCATTCCGAAAGCTTAAGCATCATATTATTTTTATACAAATTATTACACCTCATTAGCTGCGCATGCAAAGGATTCCCGAATTTATAAGGAGTTGTGGGTTGTTTTTGAGCTAACACAGAATGCAAAAAGTAGAAACAATTATGTCAGAAAGAAGTAGTAAAATTCCGTAGTTTGAGAGCATTATTTATTGCTTATGATATCCGACTATTTGACACAACTTTTTTTAAAAAAATGGAGGTATCAAGAAAGATTTTTTCGGGGTTTTTAGATTTGCTTAGTACATTTTAAGAGAAATATGCTAAAATTAAGAAGATAAAAAGAAACTATTATTAATAAAATGGGAAAAAATAGGTAAAAATTTACAAAAAAAAATACATAAACGGGGTCCACTCTGTACCAAAAGTTTAAGAACAAATTATCAATTCATTTTTGAAATGACCTTCAGGATAAGAGATATTTTAATTTTTACAAAAACTACAGCACTTTATCTTAGCTATTAAATGAAATTGCTTTAAAAAAAACAGTGATTATATTCACATAAGGGACTGTAAATTTTGTAATAAAACAGGGATTGATAAATTTGAAGGTTAAAACACATCTACTATTATACAGAACATACACAAAAAATATTTCAGCTAATTAGCCCCGTTTGAACATTTAAAAAAAACGCATTTCGAGTAAAACGCACTTTAAAGTATGGCATCTTGCTTAAAGTAATGGCATTTGCTTTTACTAAAACACTTGTAGTTTTTGTTTTAGTGAATGGAAAATAATAAACTTGGTATTTTTATAAAGCTAATAAGATGGTCTATAAAATAAAATTATAAGAAATTTTGTTAATTTTTGAAAAAATTAATAATTTTAGAGTTGTGGGATACCTTAAATTACAATGCCATTAAAAAAGTTTAAAAAAAAAAAAAAAAAAAAAACAGGATCTTATTAGTTTTGAATTCTCTCAGTGACTGATTTCAAACGGAACGTGAGACTTTTCAGGATTGACTCCACGTGACTATTGGAGCTTAAAAATCTTGTCTGCAACACTGGGAGTTATTCTCTGTCTCAATGTAAAACTGTAGCTGGATAGTTGGAGAATAAATACGGAACAGCCAAAACTATTCATGTAATAATTTTATAATCGAAACACCTGCGAATATTTTAAATGTCTCAGTTACAGTCGGGGATAGAACCCGCAATGTATGGATCCGAAGCCAAGTAACATGACCACTAGACAAAAGTGATCACCTCTGTCCGGAGGCTGTTACAAGCTTATTTTAGATACCACCACAGTACTGCTCCACCAGTGAGTCGGTGGATAGGTGAACGAACGAGATATTTGTTGTTATGACGAGCGTGTGAGTTGTTACTGTTGCATCAAGTGGGTCTGGTGACTTTGGTTGATTCGTCAAGTAGGTCTGTGACGATTTTGGATGATGCGTCAATTGAACTTTGATTGTTCTTGTTGCGGGTAGATGGCGCCACGACAGATTAGAAGGTTTTGCGTTTTTTTTCTTTTCATCTAGGGATGTATGGATCCGAAGCCAAGTAACATGATCATTAGACAAAAGTTATCACCTCTGTTCGGAGGCTGTGATACTGGATTATTTTAGATACCATCACATTACCATGGTTGAAATAACTATACAAAAACAGGCTCTGTTAGAAAGGGAAAAAATAGCACTTTTCATTTAATAATAAATGGCTGAATGTCTTATCATGACGAATGACTAGTCCTAACATAGTAGTGACCTCAGTTCAACAGAAAACATTGGGATATTCTCACGTGTGTAGTTTACTAAAATAATAAGAAGTATTCTTCTATTGAAGATTTGAAATCTGCATTTGAGGATGCTTAGCTTAAAATCTATCCTAAAATGATTCGAAAGCCAATTTTATTGATGATACATCAAGTATATCAATTCATTCATTATTCTGGAGTAATTACCAAGTATTGCATTTTAATTTTGCGTCTTTAGAAATTACTGGTTTTCTTGAGCTTTTGACACCGTATTTTTTGTTCATATGTCAAATTCAATTGTTTCTGCTATAATTTGAAGTATAATTGTGTTAACAATAATTTTTAAAACTATAATTTATAGCAGATATGAACACGCATTTAAATTCAAAGGAATAGTAAAAATTTATTTAAAAAATTGCTGTTGTGTCTTAAATTTTTGATATGCATTACAGAATCTTTATTAAAACAATAGTAACGTTTTTGTATGGTTAAATGCATACTTGATACAAAAGCATAAGCAATAGATGAGAGTCGGGTAATATGGAATACTGTAGTTTTGGCTCTGTTTGTAGCTGCTAATACGGGGAAAAACCTTGAAGTACAGAAGAAAGACTCCCGTCATGCATTGCAGTGAGAGTTGACCACCCACACCATTCTCTACAAAACAAAGTGTGTTCTACGATTTTCAAAAATTTTTGCAGGAAAGTTTTTAAACATTTTAGTCTACTCGTACGCATGTGATTTGAACATTAAAGTTAAGCATAATGCACGCTAAAAGAATTGTGGTTTGTAATACTGTGGTTCTTTTTTAACTGACAATGTTTTGTCTTTTAGTTTAAAGGTTGATTTTCCAAGATGGCGTATCGGGTATAATGGAATACTAGATATTCCATAAGACCCGTTACATTCCATTCTGATGGATCATTAGTAATATACTTCATGCCATCAACTAAGCAATTAGAATACAGTAATCGAAAATTCTCGGAAAGTCAACGACGGAAAATTTAGATCCAATGCTTCAGCTGTTTTCTGTGGGCTCACCTTGAGTGTATTGGATTGTGATTTTATTAATAAATTCGAAACAGAATTGACTTTCACGTATTCTTAAAAATATGGCTTTTATAGTTAAAAATAACTACATTTTATGAAATCGTATTTGGTTTTCCAATGGTTTAAACCATTTATTCCATATTATCCGACAATTCCATAATGCCTTCCATTTATCACTTTTTAAAAAATAATTATTTATATCAACATAATGAATACTATTTTTTTGACAATTGATAATTCTTTGCAATCGTTTATAGAATATATCCATGATGAGTTTGGTGATTTTTATCAAAAACTAGTAAAGTTATTTTTAGAAATGTAAGTGGTATTCCATATAATACGCTACTCTCATTCATTACTTACTGCAAGTTGAGAAGTACCTTTACTTTCTGCATTATAAAATTATAAGTAATTTTGTGCTATAATTGGCAGATTTTAAATCAAATAGATTAAAAATTGTTGAAGCATGCTATATATTTATTTTTCGCCATCTGAGGAATCGAGTAGATAGAATCAATCAATGAACGAAGTAGAAAACAAAGAATCAATTTTTAAAGGTAAGATCCCTTATCTGTATACGAGATAAAAGTTTCGTTTCTTTATGTGCATGTATTTGCACGCACACCATACAAATCATGTTTTGAAAAACTTCTGATTTCTTTTCAGTTGCTCATTTAACGTATTATTTATTTATATCGCGGAATTTATTTCTGATTCTATTTATGAAATTATGACGCAACGCATTGATTTTAAACTGGTTCTTACTTCTTTAAACGGCAGAGGGAAATGGAAGATAGGAAAGATCTTTTTTACCTCTACGTTGAAATAAGAAATATAAAAAGACTCGCGATATCTGGTATTACTGATGCTTTTTTTTTGTAAATGAAAATCAGTTTCTCTTATCAGCGATGTAACCGAAGAGGAGTTAACGTTTTGAAAAATAAGTTGTTTGCGGAATATCAATTGTTTCTGTATTTCGTTTTCAAAAAATTGATTTAAGTAAGTATAGTCTTTTCCTCTTCTTAAGCAACTCTATAAAATTAATTGAAATATTTTAAAATATGCAACGTGCATAACATTGGGTATTTTTACAGTTAATATTGATTTATGAATATCATTAATGAAGTTAAAATTTAATAATATGTAAGATTATCAGTATTCTTGTGTACAAAATTACAGTTTGCCAAATAATACTCTGATTTTAAATGGGAAATAACTCACAGTTATTTTATTATCTTTTAATCTTATATAATATTTAAGCGAACGAATTCGTCACATTTATTAGAATATGAAGTATTTAGTAATCTTATAATTGTCTTGCGGGAAAATTATGAGCTATTCTTGGATGCGTTCTTGCTAATGAATTGACTATAATCCAATATTTTTCTCACATGTGCATCAAGTCATTAAACGTAGCAGTATTTTCATTGATTATGTTTATAAAATAAGTATTATTATTATAACAAACAAATGAAAAAGAAAAAACTTCATTTTGGACACATTTTTATTAGTTATATTCCATAGAGTCAGACTATCTTTTCCTCCAAGTTCCTTTGTTTAATTTTAGTTATTATTGTGTTATTTACCAAAACGAACATCTAAATGCGAAAATGAAGCAAATAAATATTCATATCTTATATTTACTACCAAAATAATATTTCCCTTTTTCAGAATGGCATCAAAACCCAAAACTTTTAAAAAGTTAATGGTACAGAAATTAACTTCGAATTTTCGAGAAGCTGTGTCAGTGGAGAATGTGGAAATGTGTCATCCTAGAAAAGATGAAATATGCGTTAGAAACAAGTGAGTATGTATTATTCTTAAGTTTCTCTAACTTGTGAATTAAAAATGAATAAAGATAATTTTTCTTACTAATAGGATTCAGTTTTTAAAGCATTAAAAAGTTTTTTTCAAATGTAATTATGTGACTTTATTTACTTATTTTTTCCTTAAAAATCTGGTTGATTCAAATATAATGTGACCATTTTAAGAGTATCATAAATTTTTATTGAATGAAGTTATTTACAGAAATTTTTAATGTGGCTTCTTTATCATAGTACATTTTACATAAACGCTCAGGGCAAGCCAAAAGAGCTTTTTTGGACATTATTTGGGGATTTTTTCAAATTTCCTCGTTGATTGCCTTTTGAAGCTCTTGAAGTACTCTTACTTTACATCTATTCAATTGTTTTTTAAGTATCCCCATGAAAAACATTCTCAAAGAGCGCAGTCGGGGGGTGATGGCAGCTATCTCTTAGAAGGAAGAAAATTCATTTTTTTTTTTATCTTGCAGCCATTTTATAGTTGATTTTGGAGGTGCAGAATTTTGGTAAAAAAAAAAAAAAATACTTCTAAGAGGGTTCTAAGAGGCATACCCAGAGGTTCTACGAATCACAATAAAAAAATCGTACAGAAAATTATAAATTTGTATGCAAAATGGATTTACTTTCTCTATGAAAATTGTATAACTACAAGTATCTAAAGCTCATCACAGCCGTTAAAATTGAAAATTTTATTTACGCATAGTTAGTAAATGTATCTTTTGCAATTCTACTTTTAATATAAAATAAAATAATATTAAAACTTTTTTTAAAACACAGCTAGTAGTAGATTTCGAATATTCTATTTCTTACTATACGGGGTTCCACAAAATAATTTTACACTTGTTAGTACAAAGTTTTCCAAAATAAAATAGATTTCTAATGAAAAATGCTTCTTTTTTTAATTTGTGGAGAATAACATCTAATATGAAGAAGAAAAAATAACTTATCGGCATGTCAACAGATTCGACGTTAGAATCTAAATTTAAACAAGAACGTATTCTAAATTTTAGGCTGTAAATTCATGCAAAAATACACAAGATTTCTCATACAGCTATAAGCATTTTATGGACATACGGAGAAATGTATTTAAGTAAAAAATATTTCTCAACGTGAGAGGCTACAAAAACACAACATAAAAACAAACTAAACACAGAATATGAAATGCGACTGCAGGTAATATCAATAGATCTAGACTTCGATTGTTTGTGTAAAAAATGCAGCACATGTCCCAGTTACTAAATGTAATGCATGGGTGGGTGACACTTGGATCATAAATTAATGTTATTAATGAGTAAATTATATTAAAAACTTATATTAAAACTTTTTAATAACAAATACCATACTTTTTTGAATTGCTTTAAATTAAAGTACCTATAACATGTTAATCTTCTATAAATATTATTTTGATATATTCTTCTTTGTACGTGTGGAATGGGGTTCTACAAAAACATCTTATAGTTCTAAGGGTTCCATGAGTCGGAAAAAGTTTGAAGACCACTGCATTAGACCCTAAGCATCGGTATTGTCCTGTTTTGGGTCTTTCCCACGTGAAACTATGTGACCGTTGGGAATTCATTAGTTCTCCACCAGGGAATCGGTCCTTTGGTGGAGACCGCTGCAACAGCAATTTATGATCAACAATGCCAATATATCTCTTTTTAACTATTAGAAAATTTTATCAAAATAATACTTTGGTTAACAATATTTCAAACTTTTCAAGATTTAATTTTTTTATATTAGTTATTTTTTGAATTTTTATTTCTGTCCTACTATGTTATTTTTTGTATCGTTTAGGTTCGTAGGTGTTAATGCCACTGATGTTAACATGACAAAAGGTCGATATGGAGTGAGCGGTAAAGTGCCATTCGGAATTGGGATTGAGGTCAGATTTATATTTGAGAAAGGCATACACAAATAAGAAAAATCTCGATTAATAAAACAATATAGCATTTAATTTCTAATCGAAGAATAAAATTTATTGATATACAAGTAATTTGAATATATTCTAAGATGTTAGGTAGGAAAGATCAGAGCAGGGTGAAAACTTAATTTAAAATATTATTACGAGGGATGATAAAAAAGAAAAAGGTTACAAGTTGTTTCCCTAGATTAGAGACAAATGTCATACAGCTGGTTTGCTGGTAGGTATTGAAAATTTCCACACGGTTCAGGACGATTGAAATTGCAAGAGCTTAGAAAATTGGTCTCATTTGAAAATGCGAGCTGTTATTTGATTTTTATGGGCAAAGAAATCAAATTGTGGAAGTTTATGGTGAAGGAGCAATGAGCAGACGACATATAGCTCACTCTTTTCAATCAGGCAGACAGGATGTCGAAAACCGCAATATGGCGGGGAGTGGTCGGTCAAGTTCTTCAAGACAGAAATCAACACGGCACAAATTGAAGAAATGATTCAAAATGATCGACGGGTCAGAGCTGGGACTGAGCTATGGTAGTGTGCACCATATGTGCTGTGACATTCCAAGACAGTGCAGTGAAAACATCCGCCGAGACCTAGTTCAATGAACAGGGATCTGATTTCAACCAAGACTTTTAAACAAGTTGGTTCTGCGATCTGATAAAAGCCTAAGCAGACATGGTGATTTTGTTGAAATAAGATAGGCACGTATACCTCTTAATTCCTGTTTTGTATTTTCTGTCTATTGTTAATAAATATTTTTTTATTCGACTTGTAACCTTTTTTCCCCCTGATCAACCCTCGTATAAAGAAAATTATTTAATGAGCAAGCAAATTGATAAATAAAGACTCGATATAAAATACTTACAAATGAAAACTACTTAATCTAATAAGTAAATTTTAAAATCATTTCACTTCTTCATACGCACACAAAGAACGTTTTAGACAAAAACATGTCTTTGAATTTAAGGCTGTTTTCGCCAAATGTGCGAGAACTTAGACTTATAATAAAGCGCAGTTTTAAACAAAGAAAGTGCTTAAGCTTTTCATGAAAATGTACAGCATTTTAACTCATGCATTTATTTGCAATATAGCGCTTTTAATATTTTAAAATATTCCATAAAAATTAATTTCTATTATACTTTAGTTATTTATCATTACAGTATAGAGAAAAATGCGAAATACATTATATAACAGAAAAAATGGATAACTTCAGACAAAAAGGCGTGGTATGATAATATATGCTGATCTTTAAAGGATAACTATGCAAGAATGTAATATAAATGGTGAATACTTTTATATCTGAAAAAATAATCTAAATTCGAATGCTCTTCTTTATGACTACGCGAAGGCAGCCTTAAAAAGAAGTAAAACGTTTTTAACACTACTTACTAGCAAATAACATCAAGTACATTATTAACCCCTTAACCGATTTGTGTGTGTGCCCGTACGGGTTACCGAAAACCGGCCGCAACCGGTTTACTTGTACGCTGTATGAGCACTGATATTTTTTTCTTCCTATCTTTGGTTTGCACATATTTTTAATTCTTACAGTAGATTGTTAGTTCTAGTGTTTCGCAGGGATGCAGTTTGTCCACAGTACTGAAATGCTTCTCATCCGCGACTTTTTGTGATGAAGGCGGGAATTTTTCTTTGAAGGCTGTAATTTAGATTCTAGAAAATTTTCGATAAGGAAAATGGATCGGCAAGACAGTGCCCTGTTTGTTGCGTACGAAGAAATGAAAATGGAAAGATTATCCAAAAAATGCCGATATATTTCTGTCACGATTGCAGTGTAAGACTTAGTATAACACCATGCTTCAAATTGCGCGTGCATAAATAGTACATGCACACACGCAAAATCCACAACCATTTGAAAAAAAGGTACAAAGATGAACATTTTTTGAAAGGATAAGAGAAATTCTTTTAAGATATGATGTGAAATATTCTTCGTAAGCAGAGTGTACCAACAAGGAGTAAATATTCAGGGTTTTCTGAGTTCCATAATTATAAGATAATAAATAGCGTTAAAAGTTTGAAATTGAAAATTAGAATAAAATTCTTCCATTTTCTCATTCTAATAAGTATTATTCATAGTTATATGCAATAAGAAAATGTACCTCTTTTTGAAACATTTTTGGCTAAAAACTTGATCGGGGTTAAACATTTTACCCCCTACATTACATTTTCTTATTATGTAATTTGTAGAAGTAAGAAGGCTTAATAATGTAACTGAACCAAATAAATTATTTTTCAGATGTCATTCATAAAAAGAGAATAATTTCTCCTTTATTTTTTTAAATAACTTTTAAATGCATTTATAAATTGCAAAAGATACAACATCGTATTTTTTACCGACCAGTACAACATTCCCCCCCTCCAATCGGATAAATAAAAATATGAAATGAATAACAAACACTAAACTTGGAAATACGGGAATTACTAGACTTATGTGAAATGAAATCTATTTTCTCTTTTATTCTTTTGCATTAATGAATAAGTTTCATTAAAAATTCTGCAATTAGTCTTAAATATATTTATAAAAAATTTATTCTGATTTTATTTTGTTGTTTTTTCCCCTTCAGGGCGTAGGAGAAATAGTAGAAGTTGGAGAAAATGTGGAAAATCCAAAAGTTGGAGCAACTGTTGCATACATGCATTCTGGACGAAGTGCTTATGCCGAATATTTGGTACATATTATTAAAATAATTAAATTTATTTAGTTGTGTGAATTAAACCCTACGTTAATTACTGCAGTTAAGTTCATTGATTCCTCTTGTCATCTATCTGCGCAATATTTCCCTTAAGAGAAATTAGATCAAATGGATTTATGGCGACTGATACTTAAAACATGATCAAACTATCGAAATTTTTATATTGGCTTATGTGAAACCTTGAATCATTATAAACATACCTGCAAAATTTCAAAACTTTTCCTGTATTATTTATTAAGTTATGGAACTGTTATATTCTTCAGGGTAAACTAACCCAAACTGTAGCAAAGTTTGACAGTGAAATTTTATGTCGAGGAGGCATAAATATGAAAGCAGTTTCATAAAATACATCTTTTATTGTTTACATAAGTTTAAAGTCAATGTGCTGCTTACTGGAGCAATCAAAATGATAAGTTGAATGTTAAAAACATAATTCACAGAAAAATAACATTACCAGGCCTTGGTCAACCGATTCGAACCTTTCCTTCCACTGTCTAACATCTAATAGAGCTGATCGAAACGTCTTTAAAAAAAACGAAGCAACAAACCAGTTGCATGCGTCTAACATGTCTTCAGTCGAAGAGCTTAAACCACTTTTCACATTCCGTCTGAATCCCACGATCATATCTCAACCAACTTCGGTCTCCTTAATACTTACACAAGCCAAGTATAAAAATAGTTAAATTTGCATTGCAGTTGTTGCCAACCACAAATCATTAAACTCGCAAAAAGGTCGGGTTCGAATCCGCTTGCTTACTTGAGATCATGGCGCGGGATTGCAAAAACTTAAGGACACCATAAGAATTCGGATCCTAAAATAAATTTCTGCATGAATCTTCTCCAAATGTCTAACAGGAACAATTTTTGATGCTGGTCAGCAGACTAAACAAAACTGCCTCCCCCACATTTCAGATTATCTGCTAGAAAAGTACCTGTTGAAAAATGAATTATTTTCTACCACGCGCTAATGTAACTAACATATGTAGAATTACATATGTAGTAACTAATTATTTCAAGAAAGAATTGTGCAATTCATGCAAAAATTCTAGTTCATGTATTGTTTTTTGAAGAGCAAATGGATTTGTTCAAGATTTAAAAGTTGTGCGTGCTTTTTATGATATTATTATGAATGAAATTAAAACTTCAAAATGTGGATTCTCTCAAAGCACAAATACTAAATCTCATTTTGATAATTCAGATAATTGAAAATCTAATTTGCAAAGAATAGCAAAACTCTCCCATTCTTATATACATATCGCCCATATATGTGAAATTCAACAAAATTATTATTAAAATATTTTAAGATGTCTATTTACACAAATGCGCTGATACAATTCTTCGATTTTGATATATTTTACCTATAAATTATTATTTGATTTTGCTTTCATTCGTGTACAATGTTCAACAGGCGTAGACTTTTTAAATCATGGAAATTTAAAAAAAATAAAGGTACAAGCATCTTTTTTTACACGTTGTACATTACTTAAGTTGTAAAACTGAGCATATGGAATTAGTTTCTGAGGTGTGTGTATTTATTTTTTTTTATAATTATTAAGGTAAAGTTTTATGAAATATTGATCTTTCATTTGTTTTCTTCTATATAATCATTATGTCAATATACTGCTTAATTGTTCGACATTTTTGCAATTTCTTATGGTAAACGGTTTTAAATGAGCTAATTAACATTTCATAAAAGTTTCAGACTATTCCATGAATATTATATCATGTTATTCATGGAATGAAAACTTCAAACTCATTTTTCTCCATGTTCAATTTTTGAACATATACGATCATTCCTAAGGCTTAAGGCTTAATCCTAAGGTTTTTTTGATACTCGTAATTGAAGTAGGGATATGAAATTTTTTATAAATGTTCTGAAATGTATATTTTGGAAAATTGTGCGTGGAATTAACTTTAAGATACGTAGTAATTTTTTTAAAAAATTTCAAAATCAGAATTGTTGCTTTTTCGAGAATTTTTGTATGTTTCTCAACGAAAAAAAGAATGAGTAGCACATAAAAAAACATGCACAGTTTTATATGTTATGTTACAAGGTACTTTGAAAAAAATTTGAAAGAAAATATACATATTTAAAAAGCCTTAGAAATTTAAAAAATGTTAAATCTTTAAAAAGTTAAAACTTTACAAACACTTTGCAGCAAATTTGAAATTTTTTTATAAGAAATTATAACTTAATGATGACTTTTATTAAATACAATTAAAACCAAATTTCAAAAATTAAAGAAATTGTAAAGATGGTACCTACAGTTGCCTTAAGGCAATAATTTTAATTAAAGAATTATGATAAGTATGATTCCCGGTTGAAATTTTTTTAAATTACAAAATAAATTAATTATAAGATTTTTTCTAGAATTGAGTGATCTGGTCTTTGTTTCTTAAAGGCAAAACATTATTATGAATTACTTAATTATAACAACAGATGCAATACATATTTTCAATTATAGCATGAGTAGAAAAATTGTACCTTCAGTTATAAACTGTTTATCTTGCCAAGCATAAAATGCTAGCTGAAAAAAAATTCTTTCAGGAAAATAAGTAAGCTATTTAATATTATTTAATACTTAAATGAATGTATTGATTTTTCTTAACGGTTTATCTTTATTATAATTAATTCTTTGTAGAATTTTTATATAATTTAAAGAGAAAACCTGCTTGTGTATTATTACAACGAATGATCTCTGATTAGTACTATTTAGTAATTTTACAAAGGATAAAATAGTTTTTTTCTAGGTTGACTCTTGTTACTGAGCAAGTTTTAAACAATCAACAAAGATTTTGTTTAAAAACAAAAGAAAGAAATCTACTTTACTTTTCTGAAATTTTCATAAGTAACAATTTTGCTTTTGAAGATTTTATTATAACTGAATGTATTTAGGGAGGTGGAGTCTTGGCGAATTCCATTTGATTAATTTCTATGTTAATGTCCAAAAATTTCTCCATGCTCACAAAAATATGTCTAAGAACTCAACAAATATTTTATTTAAATAAAATACATTTACAACTTTCAGCTTGAGGGAGATAACATCCAGTGTAAATATTCCAAAATTTGCTCTAATTATTTACTATTCCTTTCTAGTGTATGCCAGCTACTGATGCGTTTGTTATACCTGATGCAATTCCTGATTATGTAGCTCTTTTAGTGAGTGGCCTTACTGCAGCAATAGGCTTAGACAAGGTAATACATCCTATAGAAATGCAGGGTTTCTACAATTTAGTTGGGCAAAAAAAATGATTTATTGCATGTAATTTACAAGAAAAAAATTAAAGCACATATTGTAATAAGATAGAGAAATAGTCCATGTTTTATCATTATCCCAAATGCTCCTTTCGTTACTCTGCAAATGTCCCATCGGTAAATCAGTTCTTGCCTCAAAGTTGTCAGCATGTTTCCGCCAATCAAATGAATTGCAGAGTAGTTTCTTGATTTTAGTTCAGTAATAGGTGCAGGAAATGACAGAGAATAAATTTGATCCTTTACAAAACCCCATACACGGAAATCCAGTGGTGATCGTGATGACCACTAAATAACACTTCCACTACCAATACAAACTTGTACCTCAATATTGAAGTAAGATGTAACGTCATTGTGGTTGCGATAAGGCGCACCATCCGGTTGAAAAATGTTAAACTCCTGGCATTTTTCTTTGATGATTGACATAAGGAAAGTCTGTAGCATGTCCTTGTAAATAATTCCAGTAACAATCTCTTCAGCGAAAAATAATTTGCGAAGAACATTCGAGCCACACAAAACACGTTTATTTTGGGACTCTCTCTTTCATGTTCTAGGATGGTATGAGGATTTTCCAAACCCCAAATTCTTACATTACGTCTTGTATGAATACTTCAGATATACAGATAATAATCTGACTTTAAATGGTTAATTTTACTTAATATTTTTTTCAAAAGTTCTTAACTTACGAAATTGTCTTACTAATTTGTAGACACCCTGAATTTGAGTCTGATCGAAGAATATCTTTTGCGACTTGGAACATTGTAAAAATATGTTTATAAAAAATTAATTACCAAAAGATCGTGTTTTCTCAAACGCGTATAACTCCATCACTTCTTTTTCAAAAGAAGTATATAATATTTATGTTTCTTTTCAAAGTGTATTATATTTTTTATATAAATGAAAATTAAGCAAATGAAATTTCATTCACATTAAATTTAAATTATAATATATATTTAAACTACATTAAAAATATTATTCTCGGGTTTGATTAGAAACTGAATTTTTATTATTTTTACAGGGTGCTCGGATTACATCAGGAGACACGGTTCTAATAACTGCAGCTGCGGGTGGTACAGGTCATATTGCTGTATGAATCACACATTATATTGCATTTATTGTGAAATTTTATCATACAAAATTCAGCTTTAAGTTCAATTTGACTTGTAATTAAGTGTAACTAGAGTAATTTGTTTCATGATAATTCACGGATAATTTTAAAGACAATTTCATTCTGTTTAATATCAGCATTTTGTGAATTATTTTAGGTATACTAACACAAGATAAATTGATTTGATATTTTATTTATGTTTATTTGAATTTTTTTAGATGAAGAAGTGATTAATATCTTCAAAACAATGTTCGCTGAATTTCTTGTTAAAAATATACGTACATTTAACTGAAAATGGATTATTATTATGTAAATATTATTTATATGTGTATGTAAAGAAAATAATGTGTTCTATTTTCATTTTTGACAATTGAGTACAGGTTCAGTGGGCTAAAGCCGTAGGTTGTCATGTTATTGGAACTTGTTCTTCTGAAGGAAAGGAGAAAATGTTAAAGGTTGTTAATTTTTTTGTACTATTACTCTAGAAATTGTGCTTTAAAAGTAATAAGTTACTGACCTATATATAATTTTTAATTTAATTTCAAACTTTAGAACATTGAAAGTTTTTTTAATAATTTTTCGGTACTTTTCTGATTGCGCTATATCGCTCTTCACCAAGAATATGAAATAAAATACAAACAAATGGTAAACTATGAGAAAAATAATTCGTTCAAAATATTCATATAACTAAAGTAATTCTATCAAGTGCATTTATAAACAAAAAATATTAAAAAATAATAATATTCATTCTAAATATGTGGCGTACAACTACAAATATCTTTTGAATGGCTGGTTTTAATTCTTTTGCGGGACATCTAAGATTAAATACATATTTTCCTGATGTTATTGTTATCTACAATAGGGTTTATACAATAATCTAGTTAAATTCCTGACATTACAAGTAAATGAATCTGGAAACCCTCCCCCTGTCTACCCTGTGACCCGGCTAAAGGTGTAGTAGGAAGTGAAGAACGATTCGACAGGATAAATTCTAATTATTTATTCAGCACTTTAATTAACTCAAAAACAATTCAATGAATCAGAATAAATAAGATGTTTCCAATTAGCTAGCAGAGGTAAAGAGACGAGAGTCACGTTTTTTGAGAATACTTTTAATAATTGTGTGTGTGGACCACTTTGTATTAATCAATCTTCTTCCTTAATATTGCTTTAAATGGTAGATATGTAACTAATTACCACTTAAACCTCTATAATAATTTAAATATCAAAACGTACTATAAATGTGACTAATACCTGAACTGTAGGTAGTCTTCTAATCTTTTAATGCGTGATCCTTCAATCTCTTTATAATTCTAACTTCCTATCTTTCTTCTCTAACACTGACGTACTGACTCTCTTCTGTATCTTCTCTTCTACTTATATCTCACTTCGTTACGCTTTACTTAACCTTTTTAGCAAGCGAACCTGAATTATATATAATAAACTTAATTTACACATCATGGTTTCTTCATAAGAGAAGGTTGTTGTTTTTCATAGCCTTAAAATTTCCCCAGAGGGTTAGTTTAAGGACGCGTATAAATCCGTCACAAATTCAATGGGTACTCAGAAAAGAAATATTTGAGCTTTCAAACCATGTTTTTGTTCAGCTATTTTTAAACTTTTATATTGCCTTAAAAGTATCCTTAGTTATCTTAAAATTATAAAATTTACGTATCTAAAAACAAATTATATGTAAGAATTAATTGTTACTTAAACTGCTTTTTTATGTAGGGTCTTGAGTGTGATCGTGTTATCAACTACAAAAAAGAAGACCTTGGTGAAGTATTAGCGAAAGAATATCCGGTAAAACCATTAGATAAATATTTGCCAAACTAATATTGGTATCATATCGCAAACATATTTGTGTGAATGAATCTGATACATAATCCAATAAGATGTTTTAATTCTTAAGAAATGGCGGATATAACTAACTAGAAGACAATAAACTAAATTTTTTTCATGTATTTTGGAATACATAAATTCCATCTAAGACAATCGTAAATTCAATCAAAAGTTTTAATGTAAAATATTTTTTTTTAAAATGAAGTCATTACTTTAAATTTCCTTATATAGAGTGGGAGTTTAAAAGGTAAAGTTTACTTAATATAGTGTTTAGTTAAGTAAATTAAAGTTTTAATTCTTAAGCATTCGGAAGCTTTAAACAATTCCAGGTACTTACATATTATCGCAACAATCGCCAACGTTCAAGATAACTCGCCAAATTAGCAATCCCAATTTCGCATGTGTTGAATGCATTGAATTAGCAATCACGTGCTTCGTTTCATATAATGTCGCCAATAGGTTGCGATAATACGTACCCAATTCCAATAAATTCGCTCGGATTTTTCCTACTATTGAATGCATTTAATCACTTTTCCATGGTTTTATTAAAAATTTCGAGTTCAACTTTTGCTTTTGATTTGATTATATTGTTGAAGCTGGTATAAATAAATTGTAGAAGAAACTGTAAAATATAGAAGACCTTTATTATTTTTTCAAAGAAGTGAATACTACGAGTAATATACATCACAAATAAATGTACATGATCAAACCTTAAGTAAAAACTAAATCGCGAAACTTAACCAAGAGTGCTGCATTATAGATTGCAACACTTAGATGAAAAAAAGAAATTGACTTCTGATGTTTTACATAACATTTCTTATTTAATTGTGAACGTTGCAAAATTCTTCAAATATTAACGAAAAAAGTTTACTAGTGAGTATAACTATATTGAAATGTATATAACAAACATAATTTTCTCTCAGTAAGTGAAATACTTTTGAATTAATGAAATGAATAGAAAAAGAAACAGCTTTGAAAAATAGGCCCCAAAGTATATAAAAATTTAGAATTTGCAGCTAAATTATATTTCATGAGATTCTCTATTAATTTATTTCTTTATTCACGAAAAATGTTCTTTTTAAAATAGTATTTGAAGAAAATAATCATTGTGTTCTATAAAACAGAAAGACTCGAAAAAAAATTTAATTCTTCTTGTTCAATGATTCGAGTTATTAAGTTTTTAAAATGGTTAATTTGGTTGTGACAGCTATTTTTCATAGTATTAAAATACAGTATTGCTTGAACTTCTTATATTTGCTTAGAAATTTTTAAAAAATTTTCAGTAAACATAAGAAATAATTTTAACACAAAATTGTAATTAATAAAGATTCAGTAGTTCTGAATTGTATACATAAAGTGATGAAGCATTTCATTTATGCTTCTAAAAATCATTTCCATATTCTAAATTTGAAAAAAAAAGCGCTTTAATAATATAAATATACGTACATTTATAAAATTCTGACACAAGAAATTGTCAGCAGGAGTTCGTCTGAATTTTTTTTTATATAAAAATTATACAGAAAGTAATTTTTATATAAAAATTATATAGCCAAAGAAGAAGAATATAGCCAAAGAATGGAAGAATGATGTAAAGTTTTAAAATTGTTTGTTTACATTGGTGAAAGGTTTTATAAATACGGTATCATTTTTAGATAATGGTGAAAATTCCTTTTATAACGTATTATAAATTCAAATGTTTCAGAAAGGAGTGGATGCAGTATGGGAAACAATCGGCGGGAAAGTGCTTGAAGAATGTTTGAAACATTTGGCCATCAAAGGAAGATTATTGATTGTGGGAGGAATATCTGGATACAAAACGGAAAACAAAGAAGTGTTCACAAAATTAGATCTTTCGAATTTACCTGAACAAGTACACCTTTCATTTGTTTTATTATATTTTTATTTTATTGATGAGTTTTTCAAAAAATTCCGTTTTTGCTATGGAATACCGGTCAAACAAATGCAATACATGTATAGCTGAATTTTTAAACATTACGTTAGAAACGATGTAAATTTTAAAAATTCGCCACAATTTATATTAACTCTGTTTATAATAATTACATAAAATCTAATTTAGAACGATTACAACTTACAAGATTTAAAAATACCCAAGTTTCAAATTAAAATAATCATAAATTTTTAATCTTTATTTAAAAGTAAAATTGGGGGCCGTGGGTAGCCTAGTGGTTAGAGACTCAGACTCCAGACTCGAGGGCCTGGGTTCGATGCCCGATGCCACTAAATACCACCGAGTATAGACGGAGTACGTGCTCGTTAAATCAGTGGGTCCGAAAGTCTTGTGGGCGGTCGCAGCAGAAACCACGAGGGCAGGGGGCTGGAGAATATTTCCCTCCCCTTCAGTTCCGTGCCAAAATTGTGGAGGTGGAGATAGGTGGTGTCGCCATCTATCGTTAAGAAGTCCAACCTGTCTCACAGGCAATGGCAACATTCATTCCTTCCCTGCGTCAAGGACACGTCAACAACAACAAAAGAGCAATTGAGTTAGAAAGGGAGACGTGTTGAACCACACACTGACCGGCACATGAATTTTTACAAATTTATCGATTTTCACTTTTTTATATATTCTAAAAGTTCAAATATTTCTTCTTAAAATGATATATGACATGAAGAAATACGATAATTAGAAGTATTTTTATTTATTTTTTAAACGAAGCTATTCCTTGACGCGCATCGAATGAGCTCTGCTAGGATCATCCGTATTTTCCCCTTGCATAAGTTTCTTATGAGCTCAAATACGTATGATGTTTAAGTGAAAAATTTACAGTGTATTGGGCATATCCAAATGTGTATGGGTACACGTCTTTTGGATCTTAAAAGCAAAAACAGAGAAAAAAGAAAGATATACGTGCTATATGCCATAATAAATTAAATGAAGACAATTTTTAGTGATTCTATGTTATTAAGAAAATGTTTACATGGAAAGACTCAGAGGCCAAATGAGTCAGTAACACCATATGGTCAGCGAATCAAAAATTTACATTTATGGAATTAAAATTTCTAAAATTAGGGGTAAAAATGGCTCTTGAGAATTTCAATACGAGTCATGTAACAAAATTAATGATCTTAAAACATTGTGATACTGAACCAAGTTATAACTGTGCGTCATGCTTCAAAAAAGTAGATACATGTAGGATTCGTGTAGCTCAACTAAGCATCTTGAAATCTAAAAAAAGATTAAATTGTTAAAAATAATGGGAAAAAAAGAAACTTAGAAGAGTCTTTTGCAGGAGCAGAGGATAAAGAAAGTGCTTCATATGCTTCTGGAAAGTAATAAAAAAAGTAAATGCTCAAAAATTAGAAATTTTTACTGTAAAGCCTGTTTTCTCAAAATGTAATATTTTTCCCTTTATGTACCTTTTTCTCAAAAACTACTAGTTATATAATCCTCAAATTTTCAGTGAGCATATCTTTAACATGTTTACACATTTTAATAGAGGGAGTTAGATATATCTAGCAAACTTTTTTAGATAAGGCTTTTTTAAACTAAATTTTAGAGGGAAAAAATGGACACTTTTGAAAAAATTCATATAATTACTTTAATTTTTTAACAAAAAGACAAAACCCTTCGTTAAAGTTTTATTTATAGTATACATACAAACCTACTGTAAAAATTGTATCCATTAGGAGTAAGTAGTTTCTGAGAAAAAGGTACATAAACTTACGCAATTTAACATGGGCTCCTATGGACGTGCCAGACCCCCTTAACACAGAAAGTGGATCGGTAGCTTAGTTGTCATGGTCACAACCATGTGGCCGGCGTGTCATGAGTTCGAGCCCTAGTGCCACTGAAGACCCACCATGTAGAGGGGCTCAAAGCTCTCCCGTTGGCGTGGTGTGGTAGCTTGTTCAAGCGTCATTCTCGAAACTTAACGGTGGCTCAAAGTTACAAGATACTTTCCCCTCATTAGACGTCGTGTTGCTTTATAGTTTGATATTAATAAACACTCACTGACCCCTATACAGTAAAATATAAAAAAAAAAATTCAAAAATCTCCGAATTCGATATTAGGGATTCTATGTAAGTACTGTGGTCCTGAATAATGGATACTGGGATTGTGGATTTAAGATTTATGTGCAAATATGTCCAGAAACATATATTAAAATCCGGCTGGGTGGCGTGGTTGGTTTGTCGCTGGCCTTCTGCACCTAAGGTTGCGGGTTCGAACCCCGGCCTAAATCGATGGATTTTCATAATGCAGAAAATCGACAGCGGCCATGTCGTATGATTATACGGGATGTAAAGGATTGCTTGGGTGCTCTCGGCAAAATTTAATCCTAGTACAGGTTCGCATCGTCAGAGCTTAGGTGCCTCCCTCTGGGGAAGAAACTGGGCGTCAAAATTACTTGCGGCGATTGGTATCCGCCTATAGGGTGCCGCACTTAAAAGAGATACCAGCTTCCGGGGAATGTAATAGGTCTGTAATGGTAAAACACCAAATTGCAGCCCATTAGGAATAAAAATATATATGTATTAAAATGCTATATTGAGAAACTTTCACTTCTACAAAACAGCTATTCGGAGAAAATAATGTTTTGGGAGTCGGCAGAATGTCGCTGATAGTGGTTAAAAATTACAAAGTCCGTCACCAATATTTCCCATGTTGCTTCAGAGAGCACCATTAATTATTAATTAATTAATCAGTCGACAGAGAACCGATAAACATTATTCATCTTCCCAAATTTAGAATTTTTTATTTTATTAGGTTTTTGAAGACTAGTTAACATTCTTTTTAATCAGTGAAATATTATTAATTTTATGATCCTAAACTTTAAATGTAAATGCTATTTATGTATTGAAATTTGTATTGCTTTGTCTTTATTATATTGTCTTTATATTCCAAGTGAAATTTTTT
>BMAO01011280.1:0-53811 GCA_019973975.1 Trichonephila clavata
TCACGAAATCTCTGGAACTATTCAACCTACAGACTTGAAATTTGGTAGACATGTTCCTTTGATAGAGTAGACATCAGCTAAGAAAGGATTTTCCGAAATTCGAAACGCAAGGGGCGTTACGGGGGGTTAAGGGCTTTAATAATAATTGTTTCCATGTTTAAACTACTTGATGTACAATCTTGAAATTGGGTAAGCGGATTCCTTTCAGAGAGTAGAGATCCGCTACAAAATGAGTTTGCTGAAAATCGACCCCAAGTGGCGTTGCAGGGGCTTAGGGGGCGTTATAGATAATTATTTCCATTTTTAAACTATTTGACGCACTGTCTTTAAATTTGATATATAGATTCCTTTCGTAGAATAATGATCAGTTACAAAACGGGTTTTGTGAAAACAGACTTCTAAGTGGCGTTGCGGGGGATTAAGGGGCGTAATAGATAAATATATCCGTTTTTAAACTACTTCACCTACCTGCTTGAAAATTGGTAGGTAAGTTTCTTTCCTGGAGTAATATCACGCTACAAATGGGTTTGGGAAAATTGACCCCAAGGGGTGTTGCGGGGCGGGGGGTTTAAGGGCGTTATAATTCCTATTTTTAAGTTATTAGACGTACAGTCTTGAAACTTAGTAAGCAGATTCCTCTCATAGGGTAGAGATACGCTAAAAATGGGTTTCGTGAAAATTGCCCCCAAGTGGCGTTGAGGGACTTAAGGGGCGTTATAGATAATTATTTCCATTTTTAAACTATTAGACGCACAGTCTTTATATTTGATAAAGGATTTCTTTCATAGAGTAGAGATCAGCTATAAGAAGGTTTTGTGAAAACAGACCTCTAAGTGGCGTTGCAGGGGAATAAGTGGCGTAGAGATAAATATTTCGTTTTAAACTATTTGACCTACCTGCTTGAAATTGGTAGGAATGTTTCTTTCATGGAGTAAATATCCGCTACAAAACGGGTTTGGAGAAAATTGACCCCAAGGGGTGTTGCGGGGGTTAAGGGCAGATATAAATAATTATTTCTTTTTTTAAACTATTAGACTCACAGTCTTGAAATTTGGTTAGCAGATTCCTCTCATAGGATAGAAATAAACTGCAAAATGTGTTTTGTGAAAATCGACCCCTAGGTGGTGTTGCGGGGGTTCAAGGGGCGTTATTGATAATTTTTTTGCATTTTTAATTAATTGGACGCACAGTCTTCAAATTTTGCTAAGCAGATTCCTTTCATAGAGTGCAATTCCCTACAAAATGGGTTTTGTGAAAACAGACCCAGAAGTGGCGTTGCGGGGGCTCAAGTGGCGTTATAGACAATTACCCCATTTTTAAACTGTTAGACGTACAGTCTTGAAAATTTGATAAGCAGATTCCTTTCGTAAGTAGAGAACCGCTACAAAATGGGTTTCGCGAATATCAACTACCAAGTTTAATTTCGGGAGATTAAGAGGCGTAATCGATAAATATTTCCATTTTTAAACTACTTGATCATCCTGCTTGAAAATTGGTAGGCATGTTCTTTCATGAAATAGAGTTCCTCTAACAAAGAGTAAAATGAAAATTGACCCCAAAGATGTTTGCGAGGGGTCAAGAGGAGTTACAGAAAAAATTCCTGTTTTTAATTGTTAGACCCATATACTTGAAATTTGTTAAGCATGTTTCTTTTGTTGAATAGGATCCACTAAGAATAAATTTTAAGCAAATCAAGTTCTGGGGGTTGCAGGGGGTTACTGGGACGTATTGACAAAAAAATTACTTTTTTCGAGCTACAAGGACTATAATAATGAAATTTGGTTTGCATTTTTCTTTTGTTGAATTGAAATCCGCTAAGAGCAGTAATTTTGGAAAACGGCTCTCAACGGGATTACGGGGATATTTATAGTAAAACTTTGCTTTTTTCTGTTAGATTTAGACTTGAAATTTGGCTTGCATGTTCAATTTACGGAGTAGAGATCCACCGAAAATTGGTTTTGCGGGAATCCACTTGGTTTTTGAGTTACGAAAGAGCAACATCATTCTATGCTTCAATTTTAGAGATTTTTAGAAAATACAAATTAGATGAGTTCTGCCCTTTTTTTTTATCAACAGGTGACAGTTACAGGTATAAGTATATTTTTCAATTCAATCGAATTCTTAATGCTAGGACTTAGATATCAATAATTATACATATATATAAGCAGTAAAAATTTATAAAACATCATGAAATACCCAGCGAAGCGGGCGGGTAACAGCTAGTGTATATATAAAATAGAAGTTATATAAATTTTTTATTGTTATTCTTTTATGATTGGAATAATAACTATAGCATATAAAAATTCAGTTTATTTTATAATCATTTAAATTTTTATGTGTATTAAATAATTACAACAGTTTTAGATAATTATTAGATCAATACAGTTTATTTAAAAAGTTTTATTACTTATTTTAGTTATTATAGACCATTGTTCAGTATACAATATATATTCAAGGGTATAAAGAGCCCATTTAACACAAGAAATAAGATCGAAATTTACGGGTGAGTGTTATACGCCGGGTATAGAAATGACAGCTTTAAAAATAAAAAAAAGGGTGAGTATAAAAAAGGAATTTCTATATACATTTAAATACCCTTTATATTTTTAAAAAATGATATACCTTATGAACTTACATTATTTGACAATGTGAACATTTCATTATATTCGTTTTCCGTTATGTCTTCAGGTACGACAACGAATTATTCCATCTTCACTTACCATTACTGATACTCTGATCCATAAATAAATGATCATCTACCGTTCAGCTAGATCAGGGGCGGGCAAATTTTCTAGAGTACTCTACTTCTAATTTTTTCAAGTGTTGCGGTCCACCCAGAGGCGTAGGTTGGGGAGCTAAGAAAAGGTCTATAATATCTATTATAACTAATAATAAATACGGAAATAGTACTTACCCCATAACTACAATAAAATAAACTTAAACTCTTACGTCCATGTTAAAGAAAAACGCAAGATACAAACATAATATACGCCATGAATACACTTAATATCAAATGATGCATTTGTTACGAAATACTCAAAATATACATTAAAAAAATAAAACATATTCATCTAAAGTTAGTACTCATAGTTACAGTCAGTATCAGACTTAGTCTGCATGCTGTCAGCCTATCTCGAATATTTCGGTATATAATTACTAACTGCTTATCTTCAGGTAGTCTCCCCAAAACGTCTTGGCATCCACAGGTCGACCGCGATCGACTTAGCTCACCGCTGATTTAGATTGTTAGATGTATACTATATTTTTAAATGACTTTTGTATCATTCCGGGTTAATTTCATTCCATGCTCTTACTACCCATTTCTAGATTTTTCTTTCTCCATGCTACCCCCATTTCTAAATTGACATGAAGCATTTGGCCTCTCTTGTAAATGTTTTCACCGTCTACATCCACCTGGTTTTTCATGCTTCCTAACATGTCCCCCCCCCCCATATTCCACATGTCCACTTTTCTTCGAAAAATTAATAAATAAATTAGGAAGAATGCTCTTGGTGTACTTGCACGAAAAATTAAAAACTGCGATTAAAAGTACAGGTATGTGCAATATGCAGGATTTACGGTAATTTAGAACAATAAGTACATTTACGTTTCTTTATATTTAAATGTTCCATTAATTGTTTTTATAATGGGGCTGTAAATTGGTATTTTTACCATTGCAGACCTAGTACATTCCCCGGGAGCTGGTATCACTTTTAAGTGCGGCACCATGTAGGTGCATACCACTTGGTAATTGCCACAATGTAATTTTGACACCCAGTTTCCTCCTAAGAGGTGGAACTATGAAGATACAAAATTGATGTACCAGAAATCAATTTTTCCACGAGCATTCTCAGTTTAAGAGCCACTCTAGATATCTTTAGCGTGCTGCTTAATCATACGACATGAACGTTGTCCATTTTTATTCCATTATTATAAATGAAGTTATTTTACATCACAAATAGGTCATACACTGTTTACATTTATTCTGGATCACTAAAACCTCAATACTTTAACAAAATCTTGCGAATATTTTTTCAGTGAAAATGAAGTGAACAAAAAATAGATACAATTTCTATGTGAAAGTCAATTCAAGTAAGCTAACATTTCAAAAATTGAATATTTAGAGGATGTAGAACAAATTTTACGCAAGTTTTGTCTCGAATCATATCATTCAATAATAATTTTAAAACATTATATAGAAAAAAAAATGTTATAACAAATCTATTAGGATTTGAATATGTATATAATCGAAATTTAAGACCATGGAGATGAGTTTTGAAATGAATATGATTCAGTTCTCCAAGAAATTATAATACAGTAATGCATAGTTCCTTATTATTGTTTATATAGGTGCCAAAAATTCAATGGATATAAACCCTATTAAAAAGAAATTAAGTACTCTGTAATAACCAACCCTGCGAGTCTAAAGGTGTAGGAGGATTGGAAGGAACACTAGCTATTGTAATACAAAATAATCTAATATATTCACAATATTAATCACGACATTAATACAATCGATCCAGACTAAGAGATACCCTTAAATAAGTACTAAGTCGACAATAAACGAGGTAAGCGAGATATGTGAAAATAGTTATACTAACCACACTTACTCAAGGCGATCACTTTCACTACTCATCAATTTTATCTGGATTTAATATCAGTGACAATCGTCACCTTAAGTAATTCAATTAGCAAATATTAAATATCCGCGATTCACCTTCAATTTGATTAATTAGTTCCGATAGCAAACTAGCCTATATCCTCAAGCTTAAAAGCCTAGACTATATACAGCAGACCTAATTTAAATATATAATCATGTTTTCTTGTTCAGAGGGTTCGTTGCGAAGAAAAGAGTTTTTGAAAAACCAAAGATTTCCCAAGAGGACTTGTTATTGAAAGGACGTGCATTAAACCGTCCCACTCTGAAATATAAAACGTGTGTAAATTCCCTTATATGATATCTTTATTTCTATATTTACTTCTTTCATTTTAAATTCTGCCTATGTAGGTAGAAAAAAAATTGTCAGAGTTTAAGTTTTGTAATAAGTTCTTTTTCTTTTGAGATTATATTCCTTGGAGGTACCAATAAAGATTCAATATACCCTCGAAAACGCCATTATAAAATATTATTAGCCATTTTTTCAGTTTCTTTGTAATTATTGTTTTAATAAGCAAAACTGAAATAATATCAATAATGCATGAATGCATCTGTACTGAATTGTAACCTGTTAAAAGAAACATTTCTTTCTTCAAGTTATTTTGATGTAATGAGAGGGAAAATAATTATCACTGCCAAATTCCAAATGTACAAGCATTTTAGAAAAAAAAAATGTTAAAATTCTTTCTTAAAAATCCGTATACAATATAACCCAAAAAGTGATAAGAACGTTTAGGAAAATGTTAATATTTTCAAGAAATTTTCTTGCCCTGTGTATTATAGCTATCACGTTTTATGCAAAGTGACTAACATAAAAAACAAGGAAGGAAGCAACTAAAAAATTTACACTCAGATAATATCTTCCCAATGAGGTATTTTCGATGGGCTAGAATTTGTCTTTTCTTTTATTAAAAACTGTAAGAGTTTTTATTTCAAATATTATTAATTATACTACAGTCGAACCTCCATATTATGAACCTCTATATTGCGAATTTTTCTGTATAGTGAAGTTTTTCCTGGAACAAAGAGTATTTAACGATTTTCTTATTAAATTAACCTCTCAATAGCGAAGTGCATTTTCTATATAACGAAATTTTTCTCTTGTGATTTAATTTTTTTCTCCCTATTTTTGAAGAATTTCTGGACATTTCAAGTTGCCTTCTCTCTTTTAACACATTTTATGGCTGTCAGGAATCTTGAACTGGTTTTATTAGGTGTCTTACTCGCCAAGAGCAATAGAGTTCTGGGCATTTCATCCAAGAAGTGCAACCTTTAACCCCCATTGTTCAGTTCACTGGAAGGATCTTCGATATCTCCTTTCACCCTTAATGGAGTTAGTTGTCGTGTGTCACCGTGTCTTTGAGCTAGTCTCCGTTCATTTGTAGTGTTGATCCGTCGTCCAGGTAACTTCGTTTTTTGTTGCTCGAAAATGTCAAAACGTAAGAGATTGAACATCAAAGAAAAAAAATTTAATCCTTCATGAAGTGGATAAAGGCGACGAGTAATTTTCCATGCAGGTTTTTGATAGGTAAGATATATAAAATAAATATATAGTTATTTACAAAAAGGTGTAGATAATTACTTTTTTTTTATTATGTAGTGTTTATGAATTTCAAATTTGTTTTATGTGTTTTATAAAGAAAATTGAAAGATAAACCTCTATAAAATGAACTTTTTTCTGGATTTAGCGACTTTGTTATATAGAGGTCTGATTGTATTTAATTTCAAGTATTATTCAAGTTATATGTGAAAACCAGTAGCACACACAAAAATTTTTCAAGGGGAGGAGGGGGTCCATGGTCGAAAGTCCCCAAACTCGTACCATACCTCAAGACAACAATTGATTCTTCTGATTTTGTTAACAAAATACAGTAAAAAAATCATTAAATTTAATAATTAGCATTAATTAATAAAATAAATTGTTAACTACAAGTACTTAATTAAATTTCAAGTTACATACATATATATATAGAGAGAGAGAGAGAATTATCATCAATCGAAAAAAACTCATTGGCTTTAGGGGGAGCTCCGGACCCCTAGGACACCCCCCTTGTGTGCGCCACTGCCGAAAACAGTGATAAACAAATCTTTGGAGATACTTCAAAACAATGTTAAATTATTTATCAAAGTCACTTTTTTTTAAAAAAAAAACTTTACATTTATTTGATTATATGTTATCATTTAAGACTTAGATTTAATTAATTCATTACTATTTTTGTTTAAAAACTTTTCGGTAAAAATTACTATTAAAAAGAAACTACACTGCCTAAGTTTGAACATCTACGCAATGTTTGCCAAAAAATATGAAGTTTTAGGTCGTATTATATTTAGGATTTTAAATAAATGTCAGATTGTTGTGCAACACTTATTAATTGATTTTATTTTGTTAATAACTTAATATATTTATTAAAATTATGAATCGATTTCTGATTTACCTGAACTAGATGAAATTGGAAGCCACAAAACGAAATTCCTGTCTGTAAAACCTTTTTCACTGTACAGCTATCACTCCCACAGAGAAAATTTCAAAATATAACGCAAAAGTGGTGCTCTTCCCAGTTAACTAATAAGTTTGAATTTGTACTGAAAAAACCATTCTTCCCTATTCTTCATTATTTAAGATATTTAATTCAAAATTATTAAGCAGAAATTGTTAACTTTTTAATCAGTTTAATGTTCAAAAATAAGCTTAAGGAATAATGTGATTTTAATTAGTACTTAAAAAGAATCTAATTCTAGTTAAATCTTAAAATTAAACTTTTTCACTTTGAATATGCATCGCCAACATGAAACCAGTCTTTTCTGAAATTTAATTCTAAACTATTAAGCAGAAATTTTAGCTTTCTAATTAACATTCCATACATAGTTTTCTAAGAATACATTTCATTTTATATTTTCCTTTAATAACTGAATTTTACATACGATCTAAAATTCATTAAGTAAATACCTAAAGCACATGTAATTGAAAACATATCGCACTCATAAAAAAAAGTGTATTTTTGTTGGAAAATACTGATCAATAATGAATTAGAACAACAAACGGGTTTTAAATATGGAAAACTTTCATACGTCTCATATAACTAAGGTATGTATCAATTATAAAAACTAAAACTAATTTAACCAGAAATAAGAAACACATCAATTCAAAAAAAATTAATGGTATATTAATTATTTTAATGACGAAATGAGTGATGAGACTTTGGAACAAATTAATGCTTTTAAACTTCTAGTTTTCGGAAGATTCAAATAACACTTCTTCCTCAAAAAAAGAAGCGACTTATCGAAATTCGGCAACGAAAGATAGAATATCAAGCGAAACCATTACAGAGATTGCAGAGCGAAATGCTAATAAAAAAAGACATTATAACTTCTTTCCGCAGTGGAGGAGAAAGGAGCGAGAGAAAAAAAGGATTTCCTACGTGAAATATACGTCCGAATATATTCCTAAATAAATGATAGATAGCGCCAAATATGGAATCGGAGGCGACCCTTATTACGCATAATTATCATTTGGCGCTCGCCGAAAAATAAAGAAGTGATGTATGAAAAAGAACGCCAAGCCCGTCATCTGTCTTGATTAGCTGTCGCACTGCAAGCCCCTTCTTAAGTGGGTGGTGGGTTGAAAGGAAAAAATGATAGGGGGACTGGCTTGGATTCATTAAGTAAATGTGTTATTTGTAGATCTATATTATAGATGCAATTTTTAGGTCTAAATATTTCATGCAGAGTACTTTTTTTAAATTCAAACAAATACCTGATATTATATTTAGACCTTTCTTTAGCTTATGTTATCACTTTTTAATATATTTCTTATTTATGTTTAAATTAACCTACTTTTTTCCGCTTATATAATATTCCATGTTGGTCTCAGGCTACTAAATACAGTAATGCCAAATAACTTTTTAACTTTATATGTTAAAGAGAAATTTATATATGTATTTAGGAACTAACGCAGTATTATTCAATTCAAAACGTTAAATATATCATTAATCGTAAGATATTAGAAAGTAAAAATTTATTGTTTTTATTGATAAGGAAGTTGGAAAGAAAATTTGTTTACACACAGAGAGAGAAATCCTAGTGGGTCAAATAATACTTTTTTAATAAAATTTATTAGTCCAAATCCGTTTTTGAAAACATTTCTTTCCACTCATATTTTTTAAATTTATTTTTTCAAAAAGCAAATAGTGTGATTGAGTATCAAGTACTTTAAAATCAGAGAACTGGCAATTGCAATTTTTAAGCCAATTTTATAAATGTATTTCTTTGCTTCACACAACGCTCAGTACACAAATTCTTAAGAACTTTGAAAATTCTAAGAACATATAATACGAAATGTAGCACTGACTTTGTTAACTGATACACATATTTAAATACATACTGAGTGTCTCATTTATTTTGCAGCCCCCCCCCCCCCAAAAGGAACAATGTACCAACATTAATTTTTATTTTACAGAAGTTCTAAACGACTACAAAAGGTGTTGGAAGTGACCGCCTTCTTCATCTATATAGATCTGGACCCTTTAGGACAAACGACGGACGGTTCTTTCGTTTCGGTTTCACAGTCCATTCTGCTTGAAAATGGTCCAAGATTCACTTAATTGTGATTTTATTCGAGTCTTGAAACTTATTTTCATATCGTTCCTTTACTGTTTAGTAAGAAGATGTTCGAAAATAATGCTCAATAGTAAGAGCGCGTTTTTCTACACATAGAACCATTATGCACAGCTACCTTTCATTTCAATCTTCTTAGCACTGAAGTGTGTCGTACGGCTTCCCAGCGTGTTGAAAATTTTACTCGCACTCCCCCTCCACACCGCTACCTTCTCTAACGGTGTGGGCGTGCATTTGGATTGCATTTGCTTCGCGTTAACACTGGTTGCAAAACAAATGAGATACTCTGCACATATATACAGGGTGTCCCAAAACGATCGCATAAACTCTGCACAGCTAAATTCCTCGTTGGGAGTACATAAAAACTGCCCAGAGAAGCGTTCCTGTACGATCCATAGTTTACGAGAAAAATACGAAAAACGAAGTATGACGTCACTTCCGGTGCAAGAAAAAACACTTAATTGAACATATCACGCCGTGGAATGGCTGTCATCACACATCGCAGCATCGTGGAGTCCACCGAAGTACAAGTAGCTTGCAGACGAGCAACTAAGTCCATTTGTGTTGACACTACGTCTCGATACACCAGTTCCTTGGGATGGCATGTCGCAGTAGTTGCAAGGCATGTCGCAAGTACATGTCGCAGTAGTCACGAACGGAATACATGGCCACCATACGAAGACTACCGGTAGCTGCAAGATGCAGCCTTTTAAATACCAGTTCAACGGCGGCTTAACGTCATTCCACGGCGCGCGTGTGCATGACGCGACATGCGCGACGAACGTTTTAAACATTATCGTCTGAAAAGATATGCAAATACTGTTGTTGATATGTCCAATAAAGTGTTTTTCCTTGCACCGAAAGTGACGTCATACTTTGTTTTTCGTATTTTTCTCGTAAACTATGTATCGTACAGAAATGCTTCTTTGGGCAGTTTTTATGTACTCCCAACGTGGAATCTAGCTGTGCAGAGTTTATGCGGTCGTTTTGGGACACCCTGTATATACACACATTTACAAACACACATATGTACACCACTATCAAAAGTCAAGGAATATCACCTATCATTATGTGGGATCTCTTTTTGCCTAGCAAATGCAGCAACTTGATATGGAATCGACTCAACAAGTCCTCTGAGAATTTATTCAGCCATGTTACACTTCTACAGTTGCCCGTAATTGCGAAAGAGTTACAGAACAGGAGTTTGTGCTCTGATTCGCCCCTCGCTCCATTTACGTATATGCTTTATGTTTAAAGTGTTTAAAGGAATGTAACATAAGGGTTCTGTTTTATGTCTCGCGGTTTAGGTAATCAAATCACTCGCCTGGAATTGCTCAGAAAGTTTCTTAAACCAATCATGAATGATTTTGGTCCAGTGATATGCCACAGTGCCATCCTGAAAAATTCCATCGATGCTTGGGTATTTGAAGTCCATGAATGTCTGCAAATATAGTGTCCATATGACTGGATCTAAACATTTTCAGTCAATGATTGATTAAGTGTGACCCAATCCATGGCATGTAAAAATAGCCATCATTATGAAGCCACTACCAGCTTGAAGATGCCTTGTTAGCAACTTGGGTTCTTAGAATAGAATTATGAACATTCGAACCCTCTTATCAGCTCTTACCAACTGGAATCATGATACATATTTTTATAGTGCTCAAGGCCACAAGAAGCAATGCAATTTGCAATTAATGGTGTTTTGTTACTAGAACCTTGAGTTGGCCTTTCCTACCATGTCCCATCAACACTAAATTTCGTTGCACTTTTCCTTACTTACACGTCTGTCATGCATTCCACATTGATTGTTGCTATTATTTGATGCAGTGTTGCTTGTCTGGTAACATTGTCTACTCTATGCAGAGAAGTCGTTGATCTCGGTCATTAAGTAGATACAACAACCACACTGTTGTCCATGGTGGTTAATGCTTGAAATTATATGTTTTCGGCACACTTTTGACTCTGGGGATCAAATATTTCTGAATTTCCAAGCAATTCCCGAAATTCCCTATATGTCTAGCGTTAATTAGTATTCCGCAGACAAAATATGATAATTCCCGCTGTACAGTCATAATCACGTCAAAAAACTATTCACACAAATCACTTGTACAAATGAAAGCTTTGACAACGAATGCACTCCTCATTTATACATCTCTTACGAAATGCTGTTGTTCTCTGAATATTTGAATATCGCAATCCAATGACTTCTAGCACTTCAGTATGTGTAATGTATGTAGGTGTATACATATATATATGTGTGTGTGTAAGGAACTTAAATTTGACTCACTTTATCTAAATAAAATAGCAAATTTTAAAAGAAAAATTTTTTCCATTTATTTTTATACTTAAGAGGGAAACAATTTTACGATCGTCTTATTTTCTATCTAAATTTATTTTAGTTCCTTTGGGAAAATTGTAAATTGCATTAAAATATTATAAAAGTTTAATTTTCTATTCTTCCGCGAATTTATTAGCATCCAATTTATTGTTCCGTTCAAGAAATTAGCTAGCTTAACCTTATTTGCGAAAATTAATGTCCAAAAATAAAAACAAAACAAAATTTTCCCATTCCGAGTATAAGCACTTAAGGTTATGAATATTTATAAATCGCAATTTGGTTTCTGTTTCGTGTGATGCGTGTAATATTTATTAAGTTTTTGTTTTTGCTCTTTATAAATATGCATATTCGAAAAATAAAGTTAGTTTTAGAGACATTTGGTGAAACTACAAACCCGCACTGGAATAAATAAATGAATACTGCATTCATTATCATTTTTGCTGTACAAATATAAGAAAGCCATATAAAAGTTTTAAAAAAAATATTTTAAAAAAGTTTAAGGTTAATTATAATGCGGGTGAAATATTTGAACTCTTTTCCATTCTGAAAATCCATGCATTTTAATGATTATTTTAGAAGCTTTTGTACTTGTTAACAGTGTTGATATTAAGTTTTAACACATTAAAGATATTTTAGCTAATGAATTTCAAAATATACAGCAAAGCCTTAAAATTTGAAAAACTGCTCACACAAATATACAGCTGATTAAAATTATTTAAAAATAATCAGTTAACTATCAGAAAATCCTCCAAAATTTATTCATAATCTTTATCTAATCAAAAACGAATTACCCTAAAATCCGGCGTATAACGCGCACTTTTAACACAAAAAATATTATCAAGTGCGCTTATATACCGGGTATAAATATTATAGCGTTAAAAATAAAAACAGAGATGAGCATAAGAAAGTTAGTCTTTTATGTTTATCAAAATATTGTTTATTTAAAAGAAATGAAAGAGCTGATGTTCTAGAAGTATACTATTTTTTCAAAAGCCTTGGATAATACATCGAATAAGGTGTGAACAAGTGACTTAAAAAACGTAAAAGCATTGCATATGTACATGTCAGCTTTCTTCGTAAAAATGGGGATGCGCGTTATGCGGCGAATATAATAGAAAATTAAAATACGTAGTACCTTGAACGCAATATAGCGTGGGGTAACTATGTAAAGTATAGGTGTACGTTATACGCTGGATTTTACGGTAAATATTCAGAGAAAAACATTTGAATGAATCTCAGAATAATAACCCTAATTCTACAATTGGTTTATTTTAAGTAGCGTTTCCCCAAAACTAGACAATGGGCTAATGGTAATCAGTAGCGCACACAGGAATTTTTCAAGGGGGGGGGGAGGTCCAGGGTTAAAAGTCTATCATTCTCATATTATGCTCCTATACGCCGCCCAACATATTCTTTTGATTTTGTCGATTTTCGGGGTCTGTAAAAAATTAATTATAATTAGCATTAATTAATAAAATTAATTATTACTAACAAATACTGAATTAAATTTTACGTAGTATATACATAGAATTATAATCAGTCAAAAAAATCAAGGGCTTTGGGGGGCTGGATCCGAGGATTCCCCCCCCCCCTCCTTGTGAGTGCCCTTGATGGTAATGGCTCTCACTATTATGAAAAAAGGCCTGGAGAAGAGCCTTCAAAGCCATAAATCATGCATGGTCTTCAGTTTACAGTGTTTCCTCGTTTTCCAACATTGGTAAACAATTTCATTTTAATGAAAGATAATTTGGGAAATACCATTCAAAACTTTGTTGGGAAAAAAATAAACGCTTGTACTCGTACTATTTTATTTTGCTTCTGATTAATGTCGCATTAGAGAAGTTGTTCAATAGCTATTGGCAGAGGACCTCATAATTTTGAGTCATGGCGAATGACAATGACTGAATTGTGGTATCCTACTTTCAGAATATCTACATCCCTCCAAGCGAAGTATAAACAATAATTGCTTAAAAAGAGCAATTTATTAATAAAAATCTAGATACAAAGTATTTGAGTTTAAAGATTGACAAAAACATTGACGGGGTGAAAAAGGAGGATAACTGAAAAACGAAAATTTCGAGTAAAAATTCAGGGCGAAGAAAGATATGTTTATACAAAGTTCCCGATTAAACCATGTTTTTCTCTAAAAATTATATGATTTAAAATCGTAATAAATATTTCTAAACCATGCCGCAAATAATAATATAGCATTTGAAAAGAATTATTTCTTGAATTGATAATTCCTCATTATATCGACATTTTGAAAAACTGTCGTAATCTGTAGTACTACACACTCCATTCTTACAAAATTATATTAGTTTGAATACTATTGTTCGTTTCTTTTAATGGTTAGTAATTTATATTGTCTATAAATCAAATTTAGTATTTTTATATTTATTACATATCTCTCTCTCTAAGTAAGAAATTACTTTTTGATGCTATAAAGTTTTACGGGTTTAGTTTTTTACCAATTAACTTTAATATTAAATTGTATCAACTATATTTTCGCTTCTTATTTTATTTTATCCTAGTATCATAGGCGAATAAATAGGTATACTGATGCCTTGAAAGTGATTAATCTTGCAGTCTTATTTCTAAGCCTAAGAGATTGCTGTTGTATTTTTGTTTCTTAATTGGTTCCCTTTTTTAATTTTACTTTTTGAAAATTTAAGAATTTATGATTGCTATTTTTAATTGTTTTCTATATGCTATTATTTCTATTTATGTAACATACTTCAAATTTTTCCACAGTTATCTGCTAGCATACTCGTTTCAGATAACTAGTAAATTTAGGCTTTACTCATTTTCAGTTTAGTTTTTGTTTTTCATTATTTTTCTTGTATAATAATGAATAAATTTTCTGTTGAAAGGGGAAGTTTAGGACCTTGTAAAGAATGCGTTTAATCCTACTTCATTGGCCTAAGTCAGTGATAACTTCCAAAAATATAATAGTTTTACATGTTCATTGACTTCATTTTCTTTTCCCTATAAGTCTTTATTCTAGAATTTCATTCCTTTCTGATTTTTGGACATATTTACTATTTAACCAACAATCTTTTGCCTTATGATAATTACTTACAAAATATATATATATTTGTATCATCGTAAGCACAGTTAGTAGACGCCCCCTCTTCATGTAAACGTTTAGGGCCAGAGGGAGGTAAGGCATGCCTTAGAGAAGATGATCCGAGTGACGCGAGTCACTGTGTTTAAAAGTCGATCTGAAATCTTTTCCTAATCCCCACCAGATCTGATAGACTCTCCCCTGATCGTCGCTTATCTGTGGTTTTGGTGTTACATGCTCCCCCGCACTGAAAGCCGAGAAGGGGGAGGGGGAGCTCGGTTTCCGGTGACACTCCTAAATGCAACCTCGAAAATGATATCACAACCTGAGTATTCTTTATAGAGGTATATTGAACATTGAAAAATCTTTCTAATTCATACAGGATTTTTCAATTGTAATGTAAAATAAATTTTCAGGTTCTGTTTCGTAAGATTCTGGACATATATTTCTAGCATATTGATATTGATAAAACTTTTGTTATAATACCCACCATTTATAATATATCCGCATGGTTTGTTCATGAAATTGTTGTTTTCTATTTATTTCGCACAGAATTAGGAGAGCCTCTTGCCTTTATAAGTATAATAAGCATATATTTGTTGTTGCTTATGCCACCTGATCGACAGTAACATGAGATCAAGGTCCACGAAATTCATCGCGGCTAAGGGCTAGAATTTTACGCCTGTCGTTAGCCTAAGCTTTGAGCCCCCATGAAGGTGACAGTACGATTTTGCTCGAAACAACACGATAGATGTCGACACCATTCGGACCCACTGATTTAACGAGCACGTACTCCGTGTGTACTCGGCTGGCATTTGGTGGCATCGGGCATCGAATCCAGGCCGTCCGGTCTGAAGTTCGATGCTCTAACCACTAGGCTACCCACGTCCCTAGCATATATTTGAAAAGGTCAAGTAAATTAATTTATTTTAGAACACATAACTATAACTCAAACTAATAATAATTTTTTTTTATATTACATACTTATAAGAAAGAAGTTTTTTCACATACAGATGTTAATGCATTAGCTTAGTGATCATGGTCACGAGCTGGTGGCCAAAGAGTCATGAGCTAATTAAATCAGTCAAGTGCTACCATTAGCATGGAGTGGTAGTTTGGAGAGATGAATGTGTGTCAGCGAAGATATCGATTCCTTCATTTGACCGTGGCTCAAAATTACGAGTTCGTCAGCAAAAGCCCTCATGTTGTCTAATAGCGCGACGAAAGTAAACACTTACTCACCAAATGGAAACAATATCCAATTTCTACTCGTTAAAACTATAAGAATTGGAAATGTTTCCTTATTTTTTACTTGACAATATTCGCTTACCCTGCTGAATGTATTTTTTAAATTGATTTTTTTAATTGAAAATATGATATATTTTTAGAAAATTATTTTTTTACCTTCAAGAAGTATAGCTAATATTAAAAACGTAAGCAACCACCGCTTATTGTTTTTCTTGTTTCATTATGATTTTGCACTTTGTATTTTTTAAAGCACATTTTCAGCTTTTTAATAAAATTTTCATATTGCTTTATTTTAACTAATTTCGTCATTTTGCTTGTAACATAAGACAGATATTTTTTTTGTAATACAGTAGAGCCTGTTTTTGTGCGGTAATTTTTATGCAATTTTATTTTATTGCGATTTGTTTTGTGCGATTTTATTTTAGTGCGATCTTTTTTATGCGATATATGAATTGCAACGGCTTTGACACCACTGTAATGTTTTCTGTCAATGTACCTTCAAGACGCTTTGTTCATTTGTTATGAACAGTCTCCCGACTATGCACATTCAGTTGCTTTCTCTCAACGCACTAGTAGTACGCGCTTGATTGAAGATGAAACTGTCAATGACAGATACATCAATAATTTGACAAGAAGTACAGGATTCTTTGAGAACGGAAAAAGTATATGCTGAGATCCATCTTTCTAACAAATCGGAAAGCCTTTTCTTAAAATAGACACCAATTCCGAAAGGAGTTTGAAATTCCGAAAAGAGCTTGAATCATGCATATCTGGTTATCGTGACGTTCACAAGCAACTGACCAACCGGCCGTCGTTGCCAAAATTTATCATTTACTTTAAAGTGCCAAAAAATAAATCGATTGAAATTGTATCTTCAAATGACGAAAGCGATTTTGAACTAATTCATCACAGAAAGATGCGCGTTTTTGGATTAAGACGAGTAGCAGTGAATTATGTATGTACATTTTGAAAACTTTTCCATTCTTACAAAAAGAAATTAAATGTTTTTAAAATGTTTCCATGTGTTATTTAATTATTTATTTGTTTTGAAGCACTTTCTCATAAATTTCGTAAATGATTGACGTATTTTCTCAGCGCGACTTCTTTTTACGCGGTCCCCTCCGCCGCATAAAAAATAAATTTCTGTAGTACGTTGACAAAGTTGTTTGTTATATGTAAGTATTTATAAAATTTTGGAATATTTTTTATGCAGTTTCTTTTATGTGGTCCCTATTTACCTCACAAAAAAAGGTTTTACTTTATTCTCCAATTCTTTTCTATAATTATCCGAGCGTATAGATATAATATAAATTGAACAAGTAGTGATTAATGTTTTCATGGCATCAGAAACCAATTCAAGTCAAAGTTTATTTCTATAAACACCAAGTTCTGAACAAATGTAAAACTTAAATCAGGCCTTTTGCTCTGCATGGAAGTGAATGTTGAACCCTTAACAAAGCAGAGGAAAAAAGGTTGTCCATTTCTTAAAGAAAAATCCTAAGGAAAAACTTTGGACCTATTAAAAAAAAATGTGTGTGGAGAATTCTTTACAATCATGAAATTTACAGGAAATATGGCAAATATGGCGGGACTGACATTGTGAGAACTATAAAAAGCATAACGTATTAGATGGCTGGGCCGTCTGTACAGATATGCCGATGCTTTTCTCACCAAAAAAAGTAACTTTTTTCGGAATTGAAGGGAACAGACGAAGAGGACGACCACCCACACGGTGGTCAGACGATGTTGAAAAGGACCTTAAGCTAATGGGAATCCACCTTTGGAAGGCCGTCGTGACTAACAAGTTCAACTGGAGGAGGATAAGCGAGTCAGGCATGGCCTGCAAAAGACTGTTGAGTTAATGAAAAAGAAGAGATTCATATCTTACAAATTATTATCAAAATGCTTTGTATTAATTACATAAAATTTACATTATTCGTAAATTTTCACGAAAAAATTCCAAAACTAGATTAGTTTTTATTAGTTATTTTATAGTTAAAGTTAACAAAATAGGCATGAAGATCGTGGGGAATAGAAGTCTAAATACGATAAATGTGAATATTGTACCTTCTGTAATATGGCAACAGTAATTGTTTAAGGGTTAAATGTTGCTGTTTAATGCTTAATTTCTCTAAAGACTATAATATGAATTTCGGTGGACTATTTTACGTTAAATATATTAGACATATGAGTGAGTGAATATTAACGTCGCAATGTTCAGCAACACGAGGGCTTTTGGCGACGGACCTCATAATTTTGAACCATGGTCAAGTGACGAGGACGATGCCTGAGCTAGCAACCCCCTCTCATAACTACCACACCACACCAATGGGAGGACATTTGAGATCTCGGCAGAGTGCATCCCCTACACAGAGGGTCTTCATAGGTATTAGGCTGGAACTCATGACATGCCGAGCACGAGTCCTTTATCTTGACCACTACGCTACCGCGGCCACTTGAAACATATGAGAGTTAAACCATCACAGGGTATATACCAAGGTAGTTGAGGATTTGTCATCATCATTTGAAAGGGGCTCAAAATTATATCTATCACTTATAGCTGCTATTTTGCTTCAGTGGGAAATTAATATAAATAAATCAGATATACAAATATGAATTGTAAATTTATTTTGTGTGTCTCTGATAAAAATATTATAACGTTAAATCTTTCACGTTGCCTTAACGTTGCATCATTACAAATTATTATTTTGATTTCGTTCTCAGAAGAAAATAACATTTTATTTATGCTGCAAACATCTGTAAATTAAATACTGAAACATGAGATTTATTAAGTGTAGTTTTAATGTGATTTATTAAAGATAGGGTTCATCTAATATAATTAAAATTATAAATTATTTATTTTCAAATATTGAAAAGAAATGAAATCCTCCTTATACGAAACTTAGAAGTCAATGAATAAGAATAATTTACTTCTATTAATAATAAACATAAAATTTACAGAATATAATAGACAGTCGAACCCTTTTTTAACGAATTTCGCGATTTAACGAATTTTTCTTTCCCCGATTAAAATGAAGGCAAAAACCCCTATTTAACAAATAATAAACCCCGAATTCAACGAATTTTTTCAATAATTAAAATTTTTTATTAGCTTGTATTAGGATAAAATTGATTTTTTTTCAAATGATATCCTTTTTGTCCGGAATAGAACGAGGACTTTTCTTGTAGGCAGAAAACTTCGTCTGGAAAGGGTTCAAAACATTATTAGACTTTACAGATGTAAATGAGCCATGAGTGCAACCTGTCGTGTGAGTGTTGAGTAAGACAGGAAACTCCTTTCTTATCCCATCCCAGTCCACAAAGCAAGGTATATTTTAAGATTTTTTCGATTACATTACATTTGATGACGAACTGCCTGTATGTACAACTGAAACTCAGGAAATTGTTGATTTGTCGGAGCCAATGAATGGCTATTCTGAAGCAGAAATTGATAATGAAATTATCATCAAAAGTTTTACATTTTCTAATGCTTTGCATTGTTTGGAAACTGTGAGAAAATACCTTATATAGCAGGATGTAAATGGTGCAGTAATTTTTTTTCCTGCATAAAGTAGAAAAAAGAACTCTTTCGAGAGTCAGGAATCGAAAAATTGTCAACCATCTACTAATTTTTTTTTTTTAAAAAAAATTTCAAGTTAACTGGTGCACAATAATTCAATAATAGTATTTTTAGCTTTTGAATAAAAAAAAGTGTAATTTCTAACCATGGATATTTTTGTGAAGTTGCTTATTATAGAATTTCCAAAAGGCAAATGCAAATTTTTTTTATTTTTGCATTAAAAATAACATTAACGACCCCGTTTTAACGAACAAAATGTTCGGTCCGATGAATTCGTTAAATCGGGGTCCGACTGTATATCAATGCAAACAAAACTGTCATTCCAACTAATGACTACTAAAACACACAGTTTATTCTCCATATAAGAAACAAACAAATAAACGGGGGAAAAGTGCTTGAGCCATTTTCATCACTATTGCTGTTTCCATTACTATATCAGTGCAAAAAGACCACTCACATCTTTCCCTCCTCCCCTCAAATTTCAGATCCATCCCTCCGGGTCCAGAGGACTAAATCATCCATTTCCCCCTCATCCCCATCCCACTTCTCATAATGCCCTGTGGTTCGCAATAGTATCTTTTCTCTTTCGGCGGGAAAAAAGAGCACCTTTCAGTTTGTCCCACCACTCATTAGAGGGTGGTCATTTTTCAATGGATTATCTTGTTCTCTTGACAATTGCTTTTGCTCTATAATCCATTTCTTTTGTTGCTTTTCTTCTATTTCGCGGTAAAATCTGTTTCTGTGGAAATGTGGGAGGGAAAAAAAAGATTGAGGAGTCTAGCGGTTTGTGATCTTTGATTTAGGAGATGAAAGAAAAATATAAATGATGTAAAAAAAAAATACTGTAGGCTTATGAACTTTATGTTCTTTAAAGTGAAGAGAAACAGAATTGAGATTGCTATTGTTTGTTTACGGAATGTGAAATTTTTGTGATTCATAAAGGATTGTAATTACGAGGATTGATCCAAAAAAAAGGTTAAAAGTCGAATAAAAAAAATTTATTATTACTAGACAGAAAATTCAAAAGGGTGTTTAGAGGTATACGTGCCTATCACATTTTCGACATAATCACCAAGTCTATTTAGGCATTTATCACTACGCAGAACCAACTTATTTAACCCGTCTTCGTAGAAATCAGGTCCCTGTTCATTGAGCCAGGTCTCAGCGGGTGTTTTCACATCACTGTCTTGGAATATCGCAGCACATCAGAAATGATACGCTGCACGCTACCATGGCTCAGTTCCAGCTCTGACGAGATTTCACTCAGAGTTACCCGTCGAACATTTTGAATCATTTCTTCAATTCGTGCCGTTTTGATTTCTGTCGTTGAAGAGCTTGGCCGGTAGCTCCCTGTCATACATTGCGATTTTCAACATCCTATCTGCCTTATTGAAAAGAGTAACACAATTTCTCTACATGTTGTCTGCTCATTGCAGATGCGGACACATTCTTTGTCCATAAAAATTGAATCACGGCTTGCACTTCCAAATGAGACCAATTTCCTAAGAGTCTTGCCATTTCAATCGTCCTGAACCATCTAGGAACTTTCACTACCGATCCGCAAACCTGCTGTATGACAAGTAGCATCATCACCACTTTGGGAGATAAAAAATTTCTCCACAATATGCAGTTTTCAAATGCTGCGGCTTGTAACTTTTTTCCCCAGATCTTTTAGTGCATAATTCACACCCCATACAGCACACATTTCCTATAGATATTCAGTACTATACTTTTTAACAGATGAAATGGTTATTTAAGAACTGTATGCAGTGGCGCACCTTGGGACCGGACCCCTCCCCCAAAGTCCTTGATTTGTTTCGATTCATTATAATCCTATGATTATGATACGTAAAATTTAATTAAGTATTAGTTACGAGGTTCACTCTGAAATGCTTGAGATATTCTTAGGTTTTTAAAGTTATACTTACAAAATTTTAGTAGTGTTCAAAGTAGTCTCATCCAGTATCAATGCACTTTTGTATACGAATTTTCCACATATTAAATGCCTGAAACCATTTATTTCTAAGAATTGATGAAAAAAATGAATTCATAACCACATCAATGTCTTCTGAGTGAAACCGATGTCCACGTAAGTTCTTTTTTAGATTATAAAATAACCAAAAGTTACACATGGCTAGATCCGGAGAATAAGGTGGATGCTGAATCACTTTCATTTGTTTTTGCTTAAGAAACTCAGCTATTAATCTGGCTGTATGGGAAGATGCACTGTCATGGTGAAGCATTAGTTCCCTAACGTTAACTTCTTGGAGAATTTTTGGAAGACATATAGTCGTATACCAGTTTGCTGTTACTGTCTTCTATCCTTCCAACTTGATGGCTTTGATCAATCCCGTACTTCTGAAGAAAACGGCATGCATTACTTATTTCATTGTTCGTTGTCTTTTCACCATTGTTGGCGTGTGATCATTTTCAAAGACCCGTACTTTGCTTTCTTGACGTGTTAGAACGTCAAAAATCGGTATGTACCTTTCATCATCCATTACAATTTAAAAAATGATGCGATTACCATCATCATTTAACAAATTAAGAGTTTTTTTTTCTTTTCTTTCTGATTCTTTTTGGTGCTCAGTTAGATTATGGGAAACCCAACGGATAAACTACTTTTTTCATATAATTCTTCATGAATAATTTTGTGTATTGCTGCGTATCCAATGTTATGTTTCTTCTGTATCATTTGGTAGGGACAGCGATTATCATCTATTAGCATTTTTCGTATGGCAGACACATTATCCGGGATTACTGCCGACCGCGGACTTCCTGTGTGTTCTTCATCCTGAAGAGAATTATGACCACTGCAAAATTCTTTAAACCATCTAAATAAAGTAGCACGGCATGGAGATTCATCACCAAATGCTAATTGCAGCCGTTGAACGCATTCCTCTTGATTTAATCCACTTTTAAAATCATAGAAAATCATAGCATGATAATGTTCCTGCGTCAACTCCATTTTCTCTTCTGTCTAAAATTTATTCTACGCTAAAAGACTTGAAGTAAGTTAGTAAAAAGTTGTCTGCTGTGTTAAAATACTTTGTATTTTCAAATTAAACCGTTAATTATGTTTTATAACTTCTTGTCTGCGCGTATCTCAAAAATTTCAGAGTTACCTTCGAATTAATAAATAATTTTATTAATTAATGCTAATTGTTCATTCAATAATTAATTTTTTACACTTTTTTTTGTTTCCGAAAATCGATAAAATCAAAAAAATAGGTTGCGGGTCGTATTGGAGCATGGTACGAGAATAGTGGACGTTCGCCACTGGACTACCCTCCCCCTTTGAAAAATTCTTGTGTGTGTCCTACTGACTTTATGACATGAATCATTTTTCGTCACAGAAATAGAATATTAATTAATTATTCCAAACTAAATTGCCGTTATAATCACTTGAATTATAATTCAGCCAAATTTCAAACCAATTACATTAGCGATCGTTAAGTAATTCACAAAGTAATTTTCGCAAATTAATCGTAACATACTTATACTAACGATCTAGATTCCCATTCGAAAAGTACTTGAATATTTCACAATTTGAATGTTCACAGTGGAAACTTTTTCACGTATATTTTAATATATATTTTTCTTTTTTAAATAATTAGTGCACAAAAAGCCCACTGCTAAACAGTAAAATCCTTTTTTTTTTAAGTTAAAAAATATTTTCTTATCTAAACTCTTTACTTAAATATATTAAAATATCAAGATATCTTTTAGACTAAGTAAGAAAAACAGTCGTATTAGAAGGTACACTCGATTTAGAAATCTAATTCGATTTAAAGTTTGATATGATTCTATAGTGAGCATGAAAATTAAAATTGAAATTAAGTTGAAATATTCATAATAGTATAAAAAAATAATAAAAGAATTAAAAATAGTTTCAAGAATATATTTTGTTGAGGACAAAAAAATAATAATAATTAAACTGAAGATGGGAAACAGAGAAAAATGAAAATTAGTTCTGTTTGGTGATACTTACGTATTATAGCGATAAAAATATAGTGTTATAAATTTAAATCCCAAAAATAAGGAAAACTAGCATTTGCAAATTTGGTTTTTCTCAAAAACTGAAAGAAGTACATGATGTTATTATATAACAAATTATAACATGTTTTAATGCAATAATAAGTATCAAATTGAGATTAAAAGAAATATTCTTGATTATATTATGATTGTAAATTTTTTATTAACGTTTCACTTTGAAGCTATTGACGACCGACCTCGTAATTTGGATTGAATATTCGAGGGTGAATCGGAAAATAAGTTTCCCCTGTCGACTGTGGTCAGAGTTGTGTATGAAAGTCAAAACAAAGAATGAGACATTAAAGATAAGATAAAACTTTATTTTTCCACATAAGTACCAATACATTGAGACATTTGTCAAACTGCTTGAAAAGCTTCAAAACCCTGCAAGAAAACTCCGGGCTTTGTGTACGACAGAAGTGTTTACATTTGCGTGGACTTTTTCGAGGTTTGAACTATCAATGCTACGTGGTACTGTGACACCCTGTCGAAATTGAAAGAGGCGATTCGGAAAAAGCGGCCTGGGCTTCTTAAATCTGGCGTTCTGTTGTTGGATGGCAATGGAAGACCACACTCGGCGAAGGCAATACAAAACCATATTGAAACTCTTGGTTGGGAGAGCGTACACCATCCACCATACAGCATTAAGTGATTTTCATCAGTTCCCGGCTTTGAAAAAGAATCTCGCCGGAAGGCACTAAGGAAGCAACGCTGAAGTCAAGAAAGTAGTTAAACGCTTCTTCCGTGTGCAAAGCCTTGTTTTTCCCCTAGAGGGCGTTTGGAAGCTTATCAAGAGGTATGACAAATGTCTCAATGTACTTGGTACTTAAGTGGAAAAATTTGTCTTATCTTTAATGTCTCATTCTATGTTTTGGCTTTCATACACAACTCTGGCTACAGTCAACAGGGGAAACTTATTTTCCAACTCACTCTCGTATTTTGTGAAAAAATAACAACTGAAACACTAAGTATCACTTTAATTAGTATAAGTATAGTTTAGAAATGAATTAAACTCTAATATTAAATTATGTTTATAGGAAGCAAAAAATAAAAGATTTATGATTTATTTTCACCTTAATAATAATTATTTTAATCACAAGTAGTATAAACAATTAATATAAGAGGTTTTGAATAATTGCAAGATATCAAAATAAGTGCTTTTAAAGTAATTCGTAATGTATTGCAATGATGTATGCTGAGTTTAACTTGAGAGTTGGCATAAGTAATTCTAAGTAATTGCTTAGTAATTTATGTGTGTGTAAATTTCATAAAACGAAAGGATGATAACTTAGAAGTAAATAAATCTTACAAATCAGAAATAAATTCTGAAAATTAGAATCTATAACAGGAGATCGATTCAAATATATCAAGAAACATTCAATAGACCAAAATGCAGAAATCCAAATCTGTCACAGGCTTTCTGTGTGTGTGTCTTGAAACTCAGTTCAGCAATTTTTTAAGGTTTGTTTATAAATACATAGCTTATGAGTAAGAAATTATGGGGAGCATTTTTAAAATAGTAGACCGATTTTATAGAGTTTAGGAGATTTTTTTAGCGCTTAAGGGATTGATTAATACAATAATTACAAATAATTATTATACAAATTGGTTAATAATAATTATTTTTTAAAAAATTTAGCTTCAATATTAAGAACTGCTGGTAAAAAAAAAGTATGCATAGAAAGAGAATGAATAAAGGATATGTATGAAAACACGTAAAAGATCTCTAGCAATTGAACCTTCCAAGAAATTCACAATGCAATAAATATAAAGAAAAAAAATGCTCAATTTACAATAAAAAAGAAGAAAAAGGACAGAAAGAAAACTTCTTAAACTTCGGTAAACTGAAAAAGATCAGTGGTAAAAGATAAAAACCATCAGAAGCGGAAATAATAAATATTGGTAATAAGCTGAAAGAACGTTTCAGTTTTACCAGGAGGTGGCTATATATCGTTTTAAAGCCAAATAAGAACCTCCGATTCATCTTTATTTTCTCTCTGAAAGGGGAGGGGGAATCTGTGATCTTTGTATTTTATTTTCATTCTTTCCGATTGATTGTATGATATCAACTTTTGTCAAAACGAGTAGTTGACGCTATATTTTGTAAGGAAGCGAACGAGTGTTTATTTTTCTGTCGCAGATGTTTCGATCTTTTAACCTCAACAAAGACTTATTTTGAAAAGATCAACGAGAGGACACTGAGTGAACTTTATGTATCATCTTTGAAGGTTTTTCCAAATGACATAAACTTTATGTTCTGTTCTACAAAGAAAAGAAATATTTTTTAATTATTTTATTACTAATAGAACTATCTAAACGTCTGTTAAAACATGAATTTTTTTTGTCGGCCCTTTCTCATAATTAGTATTATTCATTTTTATTATAAAAAAATTTTAATAAGCAAATATAATGTATGTCAGCTTCTTAGATAACACTATTTTTGCGTATCTTAGAAATATTTCCAAAGCTATTTTCTAGAGACTATTTTATTTGTTATCTCTGAATATTTTGGCTGGTAATTGTTTTTTTAAATTGTGTGTAGCTAGTATGCTATTTTATATCCTGATTAGATGAGGGGTTACGATTCGAAATCTATATAATATATTAATCTAGACAAAAATTACAAAGTTTTTCAATATGTAATATACACTCATGTCCATAAATTAAGAATAATGAAGTTCAGGCAAAGAAAGAGACAGAAGCAAAACAAATTTGACTTATTTGTAAAGTATATTTATTAAACAAAAGGTAAAGACCAAAAAAGATGCTATATGTTTGACATAATTAATAAAAATTGCGATTTTTACTTCCTGGAGCAAATTTCAAAAAAGAACCTATTTACAAAAAACAGTATAACATGGTTAGTATGATGGTTAATACGGAGTATGTCTCCCGGACGATGCAATACAGGCCTTACAACGCCTACGCATGCTGAGTATCAAATTATCAATCTGATCTTGGGGAATATTACACCACTCGTCAAGCAATGCCCTCCGAAGTTTCAGTAGACAGATGGGAGGGGGTTGACGGGCTGCAATTCGTCGACCAAGCATATCCCACACATGCTTTATTGGATTCAAGTATGCTGGCCAATCTATACGGGTGATATCCTCCGATTGAAGGCATTCGTCTACAATGTTTGCACGGTGAGGACAGGCGTTGTCATCCATAAACAGAAATTCAGCACCCATGGCGCCCCGAAAAAAACGTACATGTTGTTCCAGAATGACATCCCGATAGATGTAGCCTGTCATCGTTACACTCTGAACATGCAGGTCAGTTCTGGAACCAAGAATAATTCTTCCCCAAACGAGCCATCTTGCACCACCGTAACGGTGTCGTTTAATGGTGTTCTCTTGATGGTAACGGGTACCTGGCGCTCTCCATATGAAAGTCCGGCGAGGATCAGACTGCAAACTAAACCTAGACTAGTCGGAAAACATCACACAAGACCACTGTTGCGGGGTCCCCAATGCATGCTCTCTACTCCAGGTTAATCGCAGGTGACAATGAGTTGCGGTAAGGGGAACACATCTGACAGGCCTACGAGCATATAGACCAATGTGCCCTAAGCGTCTGTACACGGTCTGCCTTGAAACTGTCGTACCGGTAGCTGACGAGATAGGTCTGATGCTGCGTTCCATCTGTTTCTTTTGGCAGTAACTGCCAAATACCGGTCCTCATTCGGCGTTGTAACTCGGGGCGACCTGTGCTGTAACATCTACTCCCATTACCATCATCTTGGAATCGTTGTCAAAGCCTGGAGATGACACTCTGGGCGATTCCAAGTTCCTCGGATACTTCCAGCTGGGTACGTCCACATTCCAGTCGTCCGATAATTCTACCACGTAAAAAATCATCCAAATGCTTCTTTTGTGTCATAACTATGCGGTTATTGCACTGAAAGGCTTTTAAAGCGCTTGTGAACAATTTTACTTCTTTGCCACCATTCCTTATATACCCCTCTCTTACACTCTCGTCATTGTGACGTACTATCCGCGCCATCTGGTGGTTTCCTGTAATTTGCATATTCTTCTTCAAGATGTGTGTGATAATTCTACAGGTGAAATTTTTATTTTAGAGTTCAATTTCTGTGTGATTCTGAATTATCCTTAATTTATGGACATGAGTGTATATATATACACACTGTTGTGCAAAAATTAAGGACGAAGTCGAAAAATTAGCATATCAGCTGAACGAAGAGGCAGAGTGGACAGAAAGACCAATCAGGAGATTAAGTGAGGTGATGTACGGTAGCACATGCGCAGATATGCAGGTAGACGTAATGGGGGAGTGTCTGAGTAGTAAAGCATGTTGTCGGTGTAAGATTAGTATTTTTGGCAAAGAGATTGCACACCGTATAGCAGTTAAAAATCACACCGAGTTGCTGCCTCAGCGAGAAATGGCGAATAATCAATCTGTTAGACGACATCTGGATGCTTTTACCCCAGGTCGAATCATTGGGAAGTTGGAGGAAGGTCGCAGTGTGACAAGTGGGGCTGCAGAGTTCGGAATTGCTCACAGCATCGTTTCACGACTTTGGAGACAATTTCAAACTACAGGAACAGCTATCCGGGGGTTCAGTAGTGGTCGTCCACGAGGAACCACACCCGCAGATGACCGGTATATTGCCTTACAGGCCAGAAGAAACAGGCGGCAGACAGCGGGAGAAATCGCTAGACACACGACACATGCGACTGGACAACCGATATCGCGTTTTACCATGGCCAGAAGACTGCACGGTGGTGGTCTGTTTGCACGACGCTCTGTACGGTGTGTACCTCTAACGCCTGCCTATCAGAGAAGGCGTTCTCTGTGGTGCCGGGAATACCGGAATTGGAGAGACAATGAATGGGGACGAGTACTCTTTACAGATGAGAGCAGATTCAGTCTGAGTAGCGATTCTCATCGCATACTCATCTGGAGAGAGCGAGGAAGCCGCAATCATCCCTCGAACATCATTGAAAGGGACAGGTATGGAGGTGGCGGTGTTCTCGTTTGGGGAGGCATCATGCTTGGTAGTCGTACAGACCTTCACATCTTCGACGCAGGTTCAGTCAACGGGATCCGTTATTGTAACGAGCTTCTTCTTCCATATGTGCGTCTTTTTAGAGGCGCTATGGGTCCGCAGTTCCTTTTCATGGACGACAATGCACCATGTCATCGCACAGTAGCTGCCGAACAGCTCTTAGAGAGTGAGGATATTGAACGTATGGATTGGCCGGCACGATCTCCGGATCTCAGTCCCATCGAGCATGTATGGGATTTTCTAGGCAGACGCTTGGCAGCTCGTACCTTACCACCAGTAACGATTCCGGAGCTTCGATTGGCGCTGCAAGACGAATGGGCAGCAATGCCTCAACAACTCATTGACACCCTCATTTTCAGCATGGGCAGACGCTGTGAAACCTGCCTAGCAGTCAGGGGAGATCATATACCCTACTAAAGACCAGATATTTCTTGCTGGACACCCATCACAGGGATGTTTTGGCCTTCAGTCGCATTGCGCTCCATGCTACTTTTCAATAAAGCTTCTTTTTTTATCCCTCTGATTTCTCTTTTAGTAAGTGTTGCTTACATTACTCATGTCCTTACGTATTGGGGATCTTACGGTATTAAATGTGTTGATTTGGAATGCTTTTGTACAAAGTTATATTGAAAAAACCATCTCGTCCTTAATTTTTGCACACCAGTGTATTGTATATATATATATATATACATTTCAGTTTATTTGTTATAGCTTACCTGTGCTATTATATTAGGCTTAGTTTCAATATCCTTTCTAAGCGGCTCTAGAAAATATAATAGTTTTCCATTTGGTCTGTTGACTTTTTCTGTGTCTACTTATTGTATTTTGTGTTTTTTATGTGTATTTTGGTTGGATTTACAGGTTTTAAAATTTATTTTCATCATTTCTTAGATTTGTAGGGATAACTATTTGTCTATAATGATTTTATTAGACTATATATATATATATATGTATATATATACAGTCGACTCTTGATAATTCGAAGTTCGAGGGACCAATGAAAGAGTTCGAATTATCAAGAGGGTAGAAAAAAATTCCTAAAATACACGAAGAGAAATTTTTTTCTAACACATTTAAATTTGAAGCTATGTAATAAAACAGTAATTGTACATATGTATAAAAAATTTTTAAGTATTTTTAAAAGTACATATTATGCAGTATAAATATTTTACATAAGTTAAAAGTCCTGTATTAAAATAATGCATTCAATACATTCATACACAATCCTATGCATGTCTTCTTCACAATAAAGGATCATTGTTTCTGTACACATGTGTAGCAAGGCCAAGTGTTAAACGAAATATATGGATGGCTCATAACAGGTGTGGTTGATCTATTGTTCACTTAAAGGAATGAAAACAATAAAAGTGTCTTTTTGCCTGAGGAACCGGAAAACACGAAGAAGGGGTAACAGACAGATGGTCATCAAAGGGGCTACATAACAAAGGAGACACGCAGAGACAACACAACGCAAAACTTGTAAGCTCTAGCATGTTTATTACAGGACTGCACTTGATAGTGAGTGTTCGAATTGTCGAGAGTTTTGTAAGATATTTTTGAATTATAGCGTGTTGTCATCTGACCAACCCCAGATTTTACTTCGAAATATTTTTTTTAACATTTATAAACCCCGTGCACCACGCAATGTATAACACGGGGGCATACAACACAGACAGAAGAAAGGATTACAACACAAACATCCATGCCTTCTCCGGGGTTCGAACCCAGTCCCTACTTCGAAATATTGAGTGTGCCAAAACGTATTGTTTTAGCTCGAAATATCAAGGTTTTTTCTTGCTTGGGGTGGGCACCCAGGGACCTGGAGGGGCCCATATAAGCTGGACTTAACCAGATTTTCTGGTTATAAATTTCGATCATCCAGCTCCAAGGAAGCGTGCAGATCTTCCGCATCCAGGGCCCGAAATGAGTCTAAATAAGCACTGTCTACAATCTTGAAATTTGGCAGGAATATTGCTTTTAATGTATAGAGATCCACTAAGAACGGGTTTTTCAAAAATCGACATCCAAGGGTTGTTGCGGGGGCGTTATAGACAAAAATTTCCGTTTTTGAACTATTAGACTTTACATACTTGAAATTCGAGAGAGGAGCATGTTTCCTTAATTAAGTAAATATCCGCTAAGAACGGGTTTTATGGAAGTCGACTTCCAAGGGGGAGTAAAAAATAAGCATACTTCCGATTTAAAAATTCGAGTCCTGTCCTTTAAAATTCGATACATACATGTATGATTAGAACACATTACTGAGTATTAAATTATTTCACTGGAATTTAATTATGTACGAAATGTTATATAAAATGCTAAATAGATTTTTTATCATAATTTTTAATGAAATATTTCTTACACATATTTCCGCCCGATTCAAAATTTATAAGATTGATAATGACATGGCATTAAGTATTCAATAACGTCTAAAGTCATAAATTATTTAGAATTACTAAAAATGCATTAATCTTTAAGTAATATATGTCCAACCCATTTAAATACAAATAATGTGGGAGTATGGGAATGAATTCCTCATGAACGAACATTTCTTTCCTCGAATTTTTTTTTTAGAGAATACAATTTGTTTTTATTTATTCTAACAGTAAGATCTACTTAAAAAACTTGATTATCTTATACTTGTCGTAAATTTCTCGATAATCATTAAGCCAGAAACTTTTGCCCAACTTTTTAAATAAACTATTTACCCTAAATGTAACTTAAATTAATAAAATTTTTCGATTAATTTTTTTAATTCCTTTTTTTTTTACACTATTTGTATTCCATTTCTCCATTATAAGTTTTCAGATCTGGATTTCATTCAATTAGCGCTTGACTACATGAGAGTTGAATTTGAGTATGATTTATCTTTTGACGACTCATTCTGAAATTCTCAGCCATAAAATGACGAGAACAATAATAAACCAGTATTTCACGACCTACACTTTTTCACCACACCATGTGAATGCTTCGTGGCTTAATAACTATCGAAACACACTATTTGCCCCTTATTTTATTAAATGGTTCTCAGTATAGTGGAGTTTCGAACTAAAGACTTTTGAGATTAAGCGTCAACGCTACCAGTCACCTATCAAGGTTCTAAGGAAATTATCAAATTTTGGAATAATTAATCACAATTGATCAAATAAGTTTTCTCGTAAAAATTAATAAATTACAAGAAAAATAAAAATACATTTGAAGATATCAATACATGATATATTAAACTATTTACTGTTAACACGACGTATATTTTTAAATTAGAGAATGGTAGGTATAAAAATTTTTAAAGTATGTTGTGCCATTGCAAATTATAGAGCAAAAAAAAAGATGGGGGAGGATGAGTCACTTATATTTTTGAGCTCACTTTTGACTCGCCACGAAATTCCTTTTCGGAACAGAGCAATTTGTGGCTCAAGTTTGCGAACAATTTGATCACTCCATCCTCTCACTTGACAATCAGCTCTTCCACCCCTAAATGCATATAAAAGGCAAAGGGTTGACCGCAGCATTTTATTAGGAGGGTGGGATGGTCGCAGCCACGGAGGCGCGAAAGCCACATCAATGATTTCATTAAGAAGGGGTGTCGATAGCATCGTTGCCCGACCCCCGTTCGTTCTCTCCCTTTTTTTTTCTTTTTTCCTGCTGAGGCAGACGATTCTCTCCCTGATTCTATTATGAGAGACTACCAGCTCAACCCCCTCGAACACCCCCGTCATCTCTCTTTGGTCCTTTTAATCGTACAAAGCGAAGTCAGTAGGGGGGGGCTCGGAGGGGTGGGTGGCCATCAAATTGAATCTCACTGATAGAAAATGGAGTTGATAAATTTCATTTAAGATCGGTTTTCGTAGAAATGCGTTAAATGAGCTTGCACCGCCTTCATCTGAATAAGGACTAGTTTTAGTATTAGGGATGTTTTAACGTTGGTATGTGCTATACTTACACGGGTCTAAATTCTAAGGATAGAAAAAAAAAGGAATATTTGAAATTAAGATAAATATTGTTATTTAATTTAAACTGTGACTTGTATATGACAAAAAGATAATGTTCATGATAAGCCTTAATTTATGTGAAATAAAGAGGAAAATATTCTGGAAAAGGTAGAAGATAAATAAAAATAATTATTATTACACGTTCACAATAAATTATTCACCACAATTATTTATATACGCTGATAAGAATAAATTATTATAATGTCTTATAGTTTTAAAAGAACATTTTATCGAATTTATATAAATCATTTCTTTCACTTCATTTCCTGTCTTTTTGTGAAAACACGAGCAAATCTCCTAAATTTTTATTTCGATAATTTTACCGCTTTTTCATAAACAACTTCGCATTTTTTAATTTCCCATGAAATTTTTCATAATGGTTTTTTCTTCTTCTTCTAATAAAAAATCATATATAATGTGTGTATATATATGTGTGTGTCCCTTTTTCATAACATCTCCACAAACATCTCATTTAATTAAAATTAGCCAAGCCCATTTTCCCCTTATTAATAATAATTGTATTTTACCCCTTCCCCCTTTTTTTTTGAATTTCTAAATAAATATCTTAAAATGTACAAGCGTCTGAGCTGAAGCGCGGGCAAATTTTCAGACAGAAAAATGCCTTAATTTTACTAAAATTTGCAACATTATAGTTCATACATCTGTTCATAACATAGCTTTTTTTGAAATTTCAAAATATTCCATCAACATTTTTTTTCCCATTTTAACACATAAGAGAATAACTCATTCATCATTATGGTATAGAAGGGGAAAAAATGCATAACAGATTTTATATCAGAACAAATTGATTAATTCGGTTAAAAATGAGAAATATGATGATATGCTACCTTAAAGATAGCGTAGCGAATGTACCCTAATGTTTCATTTCTTTTCAATCTTGTGCTATTCTTTAACATTAACTGAAGACAGCCTTTAGAGCTTAAAGGGTTTTCCATGTGTGTTGCTGCAACGGTTACCTATTGCTCACGGTGACGAACTCGTGACTGGCGCGAGCGAGTTCGAATCCTGCCACACAACAGACCTGTCACGTGGCAGGGACCTGATGCATTAAATCTCTCTAGAGTGACCCAAAGTACTCACACGTTGCATAGCGAGGAAAATTGGAGAGTGGTGCTGCTCAGGTGTCGTCCTCGTCACTTGATTGAGTTTCGAATTATGGAGTCCACGCAATTGCCTCATGTTGTTTTTAGAAGGAAATTAGAAAGAAAATGAGTTGTGCAAGAGTTAATTCACAGAACAACCCTGTTTCAAGAAACCACTGCTAATTAGATCATTGTTCAAGCATATTTTATTAACTAATTTTTCAATTATATTTAATACTTGAAATTAAAATCGAGTTTTTACTGTATGAAAATTGCAAAATTAAGATGCGTGAGATCTTGCATATTTTTGCTTACAAAATTAGTTTTAAATTTAATAAGCTAAGTTTACTGTTTACCATAGATACATAATTATAAAACCAAATAATTATTGAGTGTTTTTTTTTTTAAAAAAAACTTATTATTTACAATTTTTTGGCAGGGTAAATAAAAACATTCAATCCTAAACTACTGTTCTAGAAATAATTAAAAACATAAGCAAATATATACATATATTTTAATTGAAATTACTGTTCATGAATTAGTCAGTATCGCGTTACAAAATTGAATGTATGTTCGCGCGCGCATTTTATATTTCGACATTTTCCGATCGTATCGAACAGACTACTTAATACAAATGCCGTTAAGTCCCCCACATCTCTTTCCCTGTCTGTTTCAATCTCTTCAATCCCCGTTGCACCCCTAATTCCGAAACCTCTCTCACTCCTCCGGCATCTTTTGCTCTACATCATCCCGACGAGGCTGCCAGTTTTGGCGCTCCTTTCACCGATAGTTTGGCGTGATTGGCTCAGGAACCATTGCAAGAAAAAAAATGACTCTTGAACTGGCACTTTTTAAAAAAATGAAATACGTAAATAAAATGAAAAACTCACTTTATTTGAAACTGCGTTTAAAGCAAAATGCAAAATACAAACATAATAATAGCCACAAATATAATATCTAATGATGCATTTATTATCAAACAATTCAAAACTCATTAAAAAATAAAACATTTTCATCTATAGTTCTTGTAATTACAGTCAGTAGAAAACAAAGTCTATGTTCTGTCTTTAATATTTTCGTATACAATTACTAACGGCTAAAATCTTCAAGCGGTCACTCCAAATTGTCTTGGCGGTCCACCGGTCGATCACGATCGACGAAATGGCCACCCCGGAAATATACAAACAAAAATGCCTGAGTGCATTTTGTAATATTAATCGATTTTGTTTAAAATATTAATATTTGAGAGAAAAGTAATAGAACTGTATAATATTATGACTAAACTAAACTCAGTGGAGCAACAGCCGCTGAGGACCAAGGCTTACTGTGCCTATGTCAGTATTCGTGTCCTCAGGCGCTGAGGTGCATGAGCAGATGCCCCGATCAGATGGTCAATCTGACGCGAAACCTCCAGTGTTTAGTCTCCAAGCAAGTCGACCACTGGGCTTCAAATATTATGAGTATATTTTCCATCTCATGCTACTATAATTAAAATGAGAATGTAATTATCGTTTCAAATAAATTACGTATTTTTTCACAATAAAATTAAAACTTCATGTATTATAATAATGGAGCTATGCATTTAAGTTTTAATAAAAACTCATCTATAATCATATTAAAAAGTTTTTAAAGCCTTATATCTGTACCAAATCTCGCCATGTAGGCGATATTTCGACGCTCCTAGCAACCCATCTACTAAGAGATCAACGGGAAGTGGGCATCGGACGGGCATCAAAAGGCGCAACGGTTGACAGGCGACTAAATAGGTCGGTCCCTCAATCGGTTGCCATGGAAACGCCGCCGCTTCGTGCTCTTTTATAGGAGGGTGTCTGGTGACAAAGGAACCACCGGCTCAAACTGTCACCTCTTCTCTTTTGTCGCTCAAAAATGCGAACCGATTTTCCTTTAGTTCCAAGATTGGTTATTGGGTAGAGGGGCTTTTTCTTTGAGGGGGGTGCATTCCGACAATGCCTGAGGAGGAGGAGGAGGAGGTAACTGAATTAGAGTTCGATGCCGGTTCGCGGGAGTTTTATAAATTTTACGAACGTATTGTGTGTTGTTTGTTGTATTGGATTAATATGATGATTTATCGTTTGTTGTAGTGATGCGCTTTTCAGGTGATAGCAGCGAACTAAGAGTCAAATAAAAAGAGAAAATATATGCAATGATGAAAGGAATTAAATCGTATTAAAATGCTAAGGGTATGGTTAAGCTGATGTTTTTAATTAAATATCACATTTTTAGTATAGATACTTTTAAAAAAAATTATATTATATAATTAACGGTTATCTTTGTCTAATGTTAAAAGAAGGGGGATGCTAAAATGGAATATTGTTTCGGAGAGGGGGGATAATGTCTCAATACTTATAGATATATGATACTTTTACTTCATTGGCATTTAGAGAATAACATTGCTAGTCGTTTCTATTTCATTCAGGTTATTTTTTCATATATAAATTATGCTCCAAACCTCACTATTATTGATTTTTTTTTTTCAATTTAACGTTAAGCGAGTTAAATGTTACAAAGAAATGCGTTTGTATTGACGATTTCACACTTTCTTCATAAAAATGTATTTTAATTGTTTAAGATAGACTAAATCTGAATCAAGAAATAAGATAAGTAGTTAGATGAAGAGACGTTTTAATGCATGGGAAAACTGCCCCCCCCCCCTTGACAAAACTTGGCCTCGCTAGGAGAACAATCATTTCGTTCTAGACTCGGGCTCAAAAATGTCATGATCCAAATAATTACATTTCCGTACATATTCTCCAAAAAACTGGAAATTTCAAACCATATACCAACTGGCAACAGTGGCAAAATTACAATTTTAAAATGTATTCACATGTGATGTAAATTTTACGAATTTAAAATGTGGAAAACGAATTTTCCAATAGAACTTCTTCTTCCAATAGATTGCTTTTTGTTAAAGTTTACATGTAGATACACCAAATTTGATAAAAGTGTCTTTTGCATAGAGACACAAAGTCTGGAAAAGTGTTAAGACGTCATGTCACTGGTTAGATGTAAGACAAAAATTAAATTATTTTTTTGATGAGAAGGTGAACAGTTCAGGAGTTTTTTAACTTTCGTTACGAAAAATATACAACACAAATACTGTAATTCTTGCTTTGTCTTGCTCAAAGTTGCGTTGATATTCTTTACCATGGTATTCGAACGTTAAGTACTGTGTTGATACGGGTATGAATAGAGCCAGTATTTCAGAAGTAAGGGTTAAAAATGGATAAAATTCAAGACAAAATTTCTCGAAAACTGAAAATGATGGGTCAGCTCATTGATGGGTATTTTCACTCGTGAAATCTAATAAAACTTGTAAGGTACTATTAGAAAGCATGGCAAACATATTGCCTCCAGTTAGGATATGATCCTCAGAAAGTATCAATCACACATACATATAATAGTGGATCAGAACTGTGTGTGTGTGCGAATTGTATTGTTTGGTTCAATAAAATTAATATTATTTTGGTATTAAATGAAAGCTAGAATGAAACTATGGAACCAAAATTATAATTTTAAGCCATGGTCAAGTGAAGGACAAATCTTGGATAGAGCCACGACTTAATTTGGACACAAATTTCAGAATAATGAGATCCACAATCAACAATATATTAACTAATTTGTTTAACTATATTATTAATCATTATCAATACATCACTTGTCTTCTTTTTTGCAGTAATAATAGCTTAATTCAAATAAACCTTTTTCTTCATCATTCAATTTGTTTTAATCTTTCATTCTTTAAATGATAATTTTAAAAGGTTAAATGAATATATGTATTTTAATGGAGAGTTTAAAAACAATTCTATTTTTTAAATATTGTCCCTCAATTATCCTAGTTTACATAAAAAATTAGTTTTCTTACGATAAAAAAGGGGGGAGGGTAAAAGAGTATCACTTTTTTTAAAGAAAAAACTGTACTCTTTTTACTTTTTTCTAATTGAATTACTCATTTTCTTGCTTCAAATAATTTCTGATACAATGCAAAATAAGAAAATATTTTCCAGCTACACCCTTGGTCATTAATATTGATACATCTTGAAGAGTGACAAGCAAGAGACACAAAATTTACGTGTACAACATAAAGTTGAACACAGATTATTAACATTAAAGCGAATTTGAACCACCGTCTAAAGTATGCATAAGCGAAAAGGTTGTAAAGGTGATTTCCAATTCGGCAGTCGAATTCGAACTTTACTTGTAAGTCATATTATACCTCTTTAAGTAAGAGAAATTTTCATCAGTATGTGTTAGTTTGACTGTGACATTATCGTGTCCTACCGAAATAGTGGTTTACTATTCCACAATTCTGCTGAACGCACTGATTATGATTCATGACTGACAGCCGAATATAAAATCTATGAGTTTAGAGAATTTATACACAGAACGCCGCGTGCAGAATCTGAACGAGGCCGCGGATACTATAGCATTCAGAGAGAACAAATATACTGTCCGAGGGGCTTTTCAAGACAGTGCAACGACTTCTGCAACTTCAAAGGTTGTCAGAACAGTAATCATTGTTGCTGCTTTTCTTGACGCTATAGAAGAAATAGGTACGCTTACAATGGTTGCTGAATAATTATTACGGATTCCAGTTCTACTTAGAGCATCATGTTGAACGCATTCTTGCTTGAAGACACCAAGGTGCACGGATGTCTTCAGTTTGCATTTATCCTCGCCATACGAACCCAGGATCTGGTGTGATGGTGTGGAGTGTTATTGGGTACACATACTGATCACGCAGCTGGTACTTTGAACAACTCTTCCATTACATTTCCAAAGTATTAAGGTCAGTAGTTGTATTCTGTCTTCGAAGTCACCTTGACGCCACATTTCAACAAGGCAATACAAGACCACTTGTTGCCTGTTCAGTAATGATCTTCGAATAGAAGACTTCCGGCTATTGTCTTATTTAGAACGTTCTTTAGATGTGTTATCCATTGATAATGCCTGTTCATGTGTTACTGAAAGACCAACAACCATCTACCAGCCACTTCAATTTATGAACTCTGGTATAGAGTAATGCCTGTATCGAATGATATACCACTATTACTAACCCAGGTTAAATCCGATTCCACACCCAGTATATTAGAGTTGTTATTGGTGTATTTCCTCTGGATGTTTTTGTACTATTAATGAAATTCTGCTATTTGCTTTCCTTCCTGGTACATTTTTAATCACCTACAGTGTAGTTATGTTTACCAAACGGAAACTTTTTTATTTTTACTTCTTTATTCAACATGACATTTTCAGCTTAATGACCAAATGCCAAATTGATCATTCTTTTTCAAAATTAGAAAAATATTTCATCAAGAGAAATGCAGAGTGTGAGCAAAACTTTCAAAATTAACTTGACTTATTTTTAAATAAAAATCACTTCGTATTTATATGAAGGCTTTTAATGACGATTTTTAAACCAAGGTCAAGCTATACGGGCAACACCTAGGCTGATATTTCATTCATTTAATTTCTGCGTAATGCCATTCAAATTATTATTTTTTTATTCATCCATTTAAAAGTTGTTTATAAATATACCGTTCGAAAATTCTGGCATAGTTTTCAACGTGAAGTTAATAACCAAAATGAAATTTCTTATTATTAACAATTGCTATTATGACACAAAATTCTATTTTATATCATTTCAAATTTTCACAAAAAGTTTCGAAACCTCAAAATGTTTTTAATATTATATGCTAAAATAAAATGAAAAAAATCTTTCCTGTTCAAAAAGAGAAAACTTTATTGTTTTTCATATCTTTTTTAATACAAAGCGGTTTTACAAAAAAATATGACAATATAGAAACTGTAACTTTTTAACATGACATTTGTTTCTACTCTTAACATTTCGAATTCCTAGATTAGGCCAGAAAACCTTTTTGATCCAATTATATTTAAAATATTTCAATCCTCGATTTTCCATAAAACGATCGACAGTGAAATCGAGTTTCAAACTGTCGACTTTCCGGGTTCTAGCAATCTGCAAAGGTAGTATGACTGACAGAATATCGGACTCACAGCAGAAAAGAAGTGTAGGTAATTAATTATTTTATTTTAAAAGGTGTATGAGTTTAAGTTCTCCCTTCTTTGATGCACGGAAGTTACGGGAGTGTGTTGTCAACTCGCCACTTGCTTTGGTTCAGAATTATAGAATTCATTTCTAACAGTCCCATCTCTAGTTACTAGACCTCAAACATAAGATTGATGCGGTTTTAAATTTATTATAGAAATGATTTATTATTCTACTTTTTTTTATCTCTTTCCTTGTCTTTTTTTCTCCCATTTTTTGTTCTTTTTGCAATCTTTTTTTTCTCTTTCATATCTAACTCCTTTAAAATTTAACTAGCATAGGTATTTATATTTAAAACAAATTTTAGTAAGCTTAAATTTTTGAAGTGAAAACTGCTTTAGCAGCGTTGGGCACTTTTTGGTAGGGGAAAATCTTATGGGTTCGCGTCACCGACATGCTCTGACTGGCGCAGGCTCAGTGTGCTGCTCGCCTTAGATACTTTTTGTGTGGATGAAATCTCATGCGTTCGCGTGCTGTGTATATCTTATTTGTGAAATTGAATGGATCTAGTGAAAAGTTCTATGTGTATACACAGTGCATTGATAAAATAGTGTTTTTGTTTGATTATTGCTTGAATCGTTTAATTGAAGCATTATTGTGCAGTACAATAGTGAGTACTAAATAAATAAACTAATATTTTTAAGGTAAAAAATAAATAACAGAAAATTATTTTAAATACTCGTATTTATTTTGGCGTCTAAAAATTTTATATTATTTAAAATTATTTAAAATCTTCGTATTTATTCTGACGTTTGAAAATTTTGTATTATCTATTTTATAATATTTAACCTCTGCAATGCATCACGCAATCCGGATTAGTATTTCACAGTGGCTTAGTCGTTTTCTTACTATCGTGGTAAAACAGACTTCTAGTTGTTCAATCATATTTTGATCGTGGATTTTGAAATTAAAATTTTTATAAAATCTAATAATAATTCAAGGTTAATGTGTTGAAGTTTAAAATATGGTTATTAATGCAAATAAACATTATAAAAGATCAACAAGTCATCGAGAGGATCTAACGTTAGAATTGAAAAGGTTACAAAACAATATATTACAAACGACACCAAAACTTTTCTAGAATTCATCTCCAACAAGAAAGGATTATCGATATTTTCATTCAATTGTCAAATTTTGCATGCGCTTGCAGCTGACCTAAAAAATTATGCTTTTGTAAAAAAATCAAATGTTCTGCTTTTGTCAGAAATTCGTGTGAAAAACGAAGAACTAGATATTCCGAATTTCAACTTTGTTGTAAATTATTAAAGACCCGAAGTTCCAGCAGCAGGCGTTGCTATTTATCACAATACTCAAGATACGTCACACTTCATTACTTCACATATGGACATACATACTAAATTCACTAGAAGCATTGGTGTTAATGTTTCTGATATAGGCGAAATATGCGTTGCGATTCCGAGAATGGGCAATACATATTAATGATTGCCGTTTATATTTCTCCTGGAAAATCTATGAGACTGATACAACAATTTTTATTCGAAAATCTGATGATTTGCACAAAAGAAGGTTCTGAAATACTAGAAAAAAGATTTGGCGAAAAATATGATAATGTACCGATGATTTTAAGTTGAGACTTCAATATTAACTTTGCAGATGATAAAAATCTACCACTAATTGAATTTCTAAATGAAACTCTTTATTTAAATATGTCCAATGATCGAAAACTCAGTACTACAAAATATAAAATGACGATCGGTGCGGTTTTAACACGCGATACTTAGATAAATTTGAATCAAACATTTTCCTTTCTTACTTTAGTTGCCATAAGCCTATCGTATCTTTTTTAGAACAAAATGAAATAGTTGAAAGTACAAAAAGTCTAAGTATTTTTGAAATTAATGATGACAATGATGCAAACAATTAAAATAATGTTAAAAATCAAGTACATTGAAATTTAAGTAAATACAAATACTATCCATAAATAATATGATTGTATATTAATTGTTATTTCAATTGAATTGTATTTATATTTTGTCATGATCTTGTATAGCCCGTAATATATTTGAATAATAAAAAAACCATATAAACTTGCATATAATTGTTGCTCGGAGTGTCAATAGATGTGAAAACTAGATTGATGTTGATAATTTGAATTCAAACATTATGAAATTTCAAATCTTAATACTAAAAGTTCTAAGTTTTCACTTCTATCGGCAGTCTCTATTGCTGCCATTTTTTTAAAACAATTAACTATAAACTGTTTACTTAATTAAATATTTTGTGTCAAATGAAACAATAAAAGTCAGTACTAATTGAGGTATCTTTTAAAAAAAAATTTTTAAAGAATAAATATTGCTTCAAAAAGAAAATTTTTTTTCATGTCTACAAGTAAAACTCCGAAAACTTCTAAAAAATATATAAAGGCATGTGCCTTCCAGTAAAAATTCCTAAATATATTTTGACAGTTCTTATTTATTTATTTTTTTTTTTTTTTTTTTGAAATATATTAGTATCACTTTTAAATCACCCATTGTGACATTTTAATTTTTTTTAAAAAGTTGAGAAAACTGTTTAAATTTTAATTATATATTATAAATTAATTTCAATATTTTGATTTATCATTATTTTTCTGTTACAAGAAAGCATTTGCGAACCACGACTAAGTGACGATGATTTCACATCATGTCTTGTAAAACTTAAAAATCTACTTAAGTTCAAAGCAAATGGCTGCTGATAAGTCAAAAATAGCTTAAAGAAATAGATTGGAAATTTTTTTTCCTGGTCATTATTTAATTCATTCTTTTTTTTTTTTTCTTTCTTTTTGTAATGGTAATGTGATGCCGGAAAATTTAATACAAATACATTTTATCACTATATCATATGTGGTTCTTATTCCGTTCATTTCTATTTTAGTATTGGTGCTGCCATCTATTATCATACAATCAAGTGAAATAAAAACGGGCGATTTATTTCATTTTATATATTTGGCCAATAAAAATAAGTTATGCTGTAATCAGTGACGTAGATTTCAATTATAAGGAGGAGAGAAGGAATTAACCTCCTTCTGTGTACCACTAATATGTGAAAGATAATTAAAAAAATGTGTCATTAAAGTTTAATGCTGCATGAATCTTAGCAATGAAACGTTGCTTATGGTTACGAAGACATTAAACATTTATTAACCTTCTAATAGATTTATCATGCTCTTTGCGAAAGTTTATATTTTCTTCCGATATTTGTTTCTCAACTAGTATTAGTATTTGTCGCAGTTGCCATACAATAAAAAAGATTTGAGTTTTTCCCCTGAAAGATAAGATAGCAAGATTATCGCAAGAATAATAACAAGTAACATGGAACAAACAATAGATAACCATAAAATTCATAAAAAGAAGATTAAAATAATGAACAAAACTTGAGTACATCAGCATACATCTCTTCTTATCAACGAACTAGAAGCAGTGCAATGGAAAAAAAATCAGTAGTTGTCATTGATTACACATTCATGTATAATAGAACTAATTTTCGGATGGTTCAAAATACATGCTTATTTAACCTTAAGGAAATCCTATTTATTGGGATAAAAAAATATAACATGAAATAATACAGATTTCAAGCAATTTGAAACTTTACAAAAGACTTTATAAGGTCCTCATAATTTTGAGATATGGTTCTGCAATGAGAAAAATACCTACTTTAGTTAACTGTGTTTCATCAGACTACATTTAATTCGAGATGTGAAATTGTGCTGGATTATAGAAATAATTTTAAAAGAGCAACTTCAATTTAAAAAATCTAATCACAATATAGTTTAGGAACAGAGTGAATGCTACTTTGTATGGTAAAAAACAATTTAAAAGAAACAAAATTCCAAGTTTTTGAAAAATAAAAATGAAGCATTTATGAATAATCGTAAGACAGACAATATTTTGCCACTCGTATTGTTACCATTTAGCTGTAGCTTTTAAATAATTTTTTTAAAAAATATTATACGCTTCGTTATATATCAAGCCAAGTTTTATAATTCTTTTAAATATTAATTGTAGTAATTTTTGAGGTTTATATTAACGAATAAGCTATAAATTAATAGCATTATATCTTTGGAAAGGATGTCTGTCCTAATTACTCACAATAAGTTATCAAGAAACATTTATTTTGCAAATAAATTATAGTCTGAAAAAACTAAATAACAAAATCTTATAGTTAATCGAACTGAGTTGTTATTTGATCATTTAGTCGCCAAATCTGGAAATAGGATCTGAAATAAGTCGCTAGATGCGGGATCGGATTTGAAAATGGGGCATCGTTAATCCTAATGATCCTGATCTGGACAGTGGGACAAAATTATTAAATTGTTGTATTGTCATCGGTCCTGGACAAATGAGCAAAATTTCGAAATAATCTGACTTATTAAAGTGGGTAAAAATTGTGTTCAAAGATTCCGTTACATATAAGTGAAGCTTATAAAAAGGTGTTAAAAACTCTAGTGAAAGTTTTCTTTAGATTCAATCCTCTTAGATTTCTAAAGTACATACGTATTTAAAAGAATATCGTAAAAGTGTGGTAAAAGACATCATACAATGCAGTGGTTATTATAACTACTTTAGCTATTTAAGCAACAAAAGTACACAACGCAATGCACTGGCAAAAAACCAATCTTCTAACATTTTATAAAAAACCGAAATAAAGAGCATGAAAAAAGTACTGTTATTATGTTGCATAAAATAAAGGAAAATGCAGTTACTGTAAAAATGCCCCAAGAGAGAAAGCATTTAAGTTTTCCTTTATAAAATAACCAGGGTAAAACTACACAATTGGTAGATATCGAAGTTATCCCGTAGGGTTTTGATCCTCCAACAAATAACTATAAAATAAACGAAGCTTTAGATTTACTCCGAAGGTAACGTCAACTGATTTCTTAATGCATAAAAAGATTCTTTCTATTGATGTCAGTCTGAAGGAGGAATTTAAGGAACAAATGACATCAAAACCTTTAAGCTGTTTACGGAATTCTTTACCCTGAAAAAGGCACGTTATCTGGCTTGAAGTGTATACAGAGAACTATAGCTAGTGCCTCAAGACATTTAATATATACACTGATAAAAAAAATCTCTATTCCTATGACACTTGTCGCAAATTCAACCAAATCCTTGACGTTGAAAAGAATAAAATATATATATATATATATAAAAGATAAAAATGGGGCGCCCCGAGTTGTCATTGTACGCCCCTAGAGCAATTCTCGAATCACAAGAAGTCAAATCTTGCGAGCAAAACTGCCTATTTACGCTTCCCGTCTACCATTTTTTTTTTTTTTGTCTTTTATTCTTTTTTTCATCTTTCTCTGTAGGCAGCGCCATTTTCTTGCTGTGTGTGACAAGCGCTCTTTGTTGCCACCGCTTGCCTCCGAATAAATACACTGCTGGAAGACGAAAGACAGGTCTTGAAGAAGAAGACAACATTTGCATTTTAAATATCTGTCAAACCGAGTCCTGAAAAGAGAATAAAAAGCTCAGCCGACACTTTTTTCCGACATCTTCGCCCCTTCTCCAGTTCAACACGTTTGAGATTTTTGACATTTTTTTATTTACGTTTTATTTTGACCTTTTTTTTACTCCTCCCCAATACTATTTTATTGGAACGATTTTCTTCCTATCTTTTCTTTTTTTTGCATTATTTTTATTTGCTGTTTCCTCCCCACTCCTCTTCTGATATTGTTCTGATTTTTTTTTTATCGTTCCATATTTTTACCTCTTCTTAAAAAATATGACATAGCTTTAAAAATAATAATAAAAAAGGGCATCAAGAAGCACTCGAAGAATTTTTTTTTTCATTCTGAAAATCCGATATCTAAAAAAACCGATCATCATTTAAGTTTATCATCTCAAAATGTCTCGATTTTTTAAAGACTGTTAATTTTTATTTAAATCTATACTTCACAGCTTTGGGGAAAAGTTATTGATTTTTGACAGATAATTCCAGAGAATGATTCAAAATTTGCAACGTTAACTTTGCTAGTTTTATACAGAGTTCTATTCATATAGTTTTACTTATTTAAAATTTATTGGAATAAACTTGAATTAATTAATTTATTATTTAGAAAAATTTAAATACTTCCCTTGAATGACACAATGTAATATTGAAACAAAATCTTTATTGTTTTAATATTTTTCTGAACATTTTTCCAATTACTGTAAATATCCTCCCATTTCTACATATTTTCTTATAATTTAAGCAATATTTAACATTTTTTTTTACTTATGACATCGCATTAAAAATCTATGAATTTTTTTCTAGTTTAATACAGTCTAAATTATTTCCTACTAGATATATTGATAAAAATATGTTTTAAGAATTCTCTATCATTTTAACATGTTAACTTTTTATACAAAGTAAAAGTTTTAAACTTTTAGTATTCCACTCAAGGTCAGAATTGCAAATGCATGTGATGAAATAAAAGAACAATTATTCCAATTTCCACACGAGTTTCTTGCCTGATCTCTGGTCACATTTACTTTGAAAATTATCAAATCGAATCCATAAGAACGTCTGTCTTTAAAATTAGACGTTACAGTATTTAACGTTAAGAGCTGGTAAGAAAATGCTTAGCTAGAGTTTGTTTATCTGTTTCCTTGTTCCATGTACCGCAAAAAGTTGCGGTAAATGTGTCCTATAATTTCGAAACAGTATCGGATGATAAGCATGAGAGTCGAGTTGGCACCATATTTTTGCTCTGTGAGAACTTGAGGTATCAGACTGCATTCGGAACTGTGATTTTACAAAAACGTACAAACGAAAACTTTTTTTTTTAATATTCAGTGTCTCTTAGACTAGAATACACGTGTAAAATTGTTTTAAAAACATTATTACAATGAAAAAATTATTTAAATACAATATTTCGGTAAAAATTGAACATATAATTATCTATTTCCAAAACATTCTCCTTTTATGTAAGATGTTTCTATAATAACAATATATTGCCTATATGTAGCTCAGACCTCTGTGCTGAACCTGAACTACGAATTTTAAAATATGTAACTTAGAAGTCTGCTTATCTATACTTTAATACATCAAAGTGGATACATTTTAACAAAAAAAAAAAACACCGATAATTATATCAATTGGTAGTAACTCTGAAAACAATGTGAATTTTTCAAAAATCTAACTTCAGGCTCTCTGAGGAAGTCTTTGCAATATATAAGCAAAATATTACTGTTATAGAAGCATTTTTCATAAAAGGGGAATGTTTTGAAAATATGAATAATTCTAAGTTTATTTTTTACTAAAATATTGCATTTAAATAGTTTTTATTGTAATAATATTCTTAAAACAATTTTTTATACGTGCATTCTAATCTAAGTGACACTAAATATTTAAATTCTTCGTTTGTACGCTTTTGCAAAATCACGGCTCCAAACGTAGTGGGATACCAAGCACTAATTCCATTAAACATGAGAATCCTACCCAACATCATAGCAATTGGTAAAATACATTGCGGCAGGGCCAATATTTGTCCAAACTGCGCCAAATACTCTTTTATTTACGATAGCCAAGTTTAACGTGAAAATAATTTTTGTATCAATTATAAGCGTAAGATGAACAAATGAAGAAAAAGGTGAGTATGATCGTGTTGACAAGAAGGTGAATCAAAAAAAAAAAAGGAAAGATAGATAGATTATCACAGGACCGAGTCACCCATTAAATTGTGAAGGAAAAAACACCTTGTTAGATTTCGACGAGATCATTTTTCGAATATCACCAAACACTAAGCTCGTTATCTTTACCACTTAATTAAACAGATTCCAATGGTTAGATCGGGAAAAAATTAGTAAGAATAGAAAGAAAAAGAATGAAAAACAGGAAAAAAACTTACGCATCCATTTGAAGTTTAAATTCTAAAGCCCATCATTTCGAAAAAAACAGATAAACTTTCGAATTCAAATTAGGACTAAAAATATCCCTTAATAGTTCAAAATAATAAATAAATATTAAATCAAAATCATTAAAGAGGAGGTATATCAATTTGCTATTTCAACTTTTTTCTAAGAAAAGAAATATATGAGCGGTTTTATGTATGTAATATAAATAGCACTACGAGATTCTTATTTTTCTATCATCTCTGTAGTCACACAGCTAAAATACATTGCTCTTATTATTAGTTATCAACAAATAATCACTATTTTATCATTAAGATTTACTAGCGAAAATGCGCGATTTTTACCCTGTTATTTCATTGTAAGAAGTATTTAAATGTAATTTACTGTTTAGTGCTAAATGGTTTTATCCAACACGTTCGATGACTGTAATTACCAGTGTTTTTCTGCCAATACTTTAAAATACATTTAGACATTGAAAGAAATACGTAAGCAGAATTTTTACCACAGTATTTCCAAATGAATATTTTTACGCTACAGTTTTGTTATTTCATTCCTGCAGAAAAATACAGCTGCACGTAAAATTCATTTAGAATTACACGGTACTTTTCACACAGCACTCGACGACGAATAAGCATTTAAAAACTTCCGCCCAGATAAATCAAACATAAAAACTTCCCGAACAAAATAACATTTGTGTCATCTTATAACATGTCATAAATTATACTACAACTAAGTACTCAAAATACACAACTCTAATGCTTTTTCTTTCATACTTCAATGTTATTTAGTAGTTTTATTTATGTATCTGTTAATCATTCGAAATGGATTCGAAGAATTTTTTTTTCTTCGCTATTCTCCACGATAAGTGCGCTTGAATCATTAAGTTAATTAAGAGCACAGACATTTAGATTAATTTCATTAGCTAAAATTCTGGAAAAAAAGCAACTTATTCAAAAGTGTTCTACTTTTCATTCGTTTGCTTCATGATTCTATTTTTTGATTTATTCAACTAGAAATGTCTTTTAAAAAGCAATATCGTCTGCTCTCTTCGCTGGAAATGTAATCCAATAGCCACTGTGAAATACATTAAATGGCCTCTCTTCTTTGGTGAGTAATTTTGCACAATTCATTAGTTTTTACGCACAGAAAATGATGTTTTTACAAATAGAATTATAATCAGCATTTTTATTCATTAGCGTAACATATTGCTTATCATATCATTGCCCAGAATATCAATGTGCTTTATTTATGGTTATATGAATATAGTTTTAATTGAAAACATATAGGTCTTCTTTACTTTTATTTATGAATTTATTATATGGGGAATAAAGTGATATTTTTCGAATTATTTTAATGTGCTTCAAAGGACTCGTGAAAGGAAATCAATTGCACTACATTAACCGAATTTTTTAATTATGCTATAACTTTTTAATCACTATGGTTCACTTAACAGTATATTTTATATTATGAAACATAATATTGATATGAATTTTACAAATACATAAAAAAAATTCATTCAACCCTTTATTCGAGCGTGTGTATTTGTGTCATTGTTTACTCAAATGCTTCGATAATTTAATATAGTATATGAGTAAAAAAACACAACTGTGCAATTTTACGTCTGTTTATTTGAATATTTGCTTCATCTGTAAGTCTTTAGGTAATAAGAACAATTTAAAATTCTACAAACATGCAATAAATCACATAAAAGTGGGTAAAAATTTGCAAACCAGTCCGGGTTTTTTATTAACTTGTTTTTACATCGAAATGGGCTAAATTCATGAGACGTCATAGTCACATGATAATGAGAATCACGTGTTTCATGACGTGACAATCAATTTAAAACCTCATATGACGTCAAGTCGCACGTTAAAAGCAATCATGTGTTTCCAGCCAATCAGTTTAAAACCTCATGTGACGTCAAGTCGCACGTTAAAAGCAATCATGTGTTGCTAGCTAGTCAGTTGATGCGCTTCATTGTGTTGCCAACGTTTGCTCTTTGCACAGAAACTTTCTCTTAAAAAGAACATGTTTGTCAACAATAATAACGCAAATAATGTACAAAATGTATTTTATTTAAAAGTACATGCATAATATAAGATTTTTTAAAAAATCTTTTTGAAGAAATTTTTTAAAATAACATTTGAACATTTTCCCCCTCAATTATAAAATTTGAAATTTTACAAATAGAGTAACAAGTACAGTTAGTTTAATGTCTGTTTTGAATCCAATGGAGAACATGTGTTTGTCATGTGACCGTCATGATTGGAGCCCATTCCAACTATTCATAAAATAAAAAGGAAAAATTCAACCTCGAACCACCAGAAGATCACGTAAGTGCGCGTTGTAGGCTCGCGAGCAGAGTGGGAAAAAATCAAAGATCTGCATACAACGCATCAGCGTCATATGTCGTTCGTTGATTCAGCAGCGAACTATTGTGTGATCGGTGATTATCGACAGTAGTTGGTTTGTTTCGAGCGATTCACGAGCACTTGTTCGGCTTTCAAAAGGCGTGTGAGCCGAATGTTTCGGCATACAAATGCACACGCACTTTTAGATAAAAACCAAAGGAAGCTGAATTTAAATTAAAGCTTTCTTCGTTTAACGTTAAAAAATAGGACCCAAATTTGGAATATTTTTTTCCATATGAAAAAACTTGAACATTAGTATTACATCCTGGCTTCGCTATCCCATAGAAAGCAGGATATTTTATCATACTCTTTGTTTTTACTTGAATTAATTTATTCTTTCTGGTATAAAATGTGTTATGCATTTTTTCTCCTACACCGTAATGCTAAATGAGCTATCCCTTTACAAGTTAAAATTTTTAAAAAAAATAAATTGTTTAAAAATATTTTAAAATTTTAAAAAAGCTTTATTATATAAACAGATGTATGAGTTATGATGTTGCAATTTTTCATAAAAATTGAGTGCTCCACAGTGGCGTAACGGAGAATATTAGGGCTCCCCTGCAAACTCAAGTTTGGGGACCCAAGCCCAAATACGTACTTAGCGACAGTCAAGCTTTGGGCCCCTTAAAGTCTCTGCCCCCCCCCCCCGCAATGCGGGGGTATACGTTACGCCACTGGTGCTCCACGTGGCCATCTTACATTTGGTAAAGACAGCCTTAATCCCCTTTCCACCTTCTTTTAATTTATCTTATAGAAATTTATTCTCTTTCCATTCTTTGAATTTAATTAAAGTAATATTGTTCTTTATCATACAAAATATAGAAATCATAAATACAAAAATTAAGATATATTATAACGTTAAAATAATTAGAGATATGAAGCTTCACACACACATATATTTTTTCAATAGAGTAGTTTTTATAAAAAGAAGAAACAAATTTATAATTTTAGAACTGAAATGAAAATATGCAAATAAAGAAAACAATTATATGAAACTTATTTTCTTATTGTGAGTATGTTAGTTTCATTAACAATTTCTAAATTACAGAAAAATTTGTAATTTGTTTTCTTGGAAAGCTGTGTAATTAACATTTTCAAGCAATTCTTTCTTCGAGATATTTACTATGAAATCATCTTCTGTTGAAAAATAATTGAGCGTGTAGTATTTCTCATTATAATCACGACAAATACCCAATTAGCGAGGTTCTCTTAATTAATGTTTAAAATATATAATTATTTAGGGTCCATTGCTCTCTTATTTCAAAATTCAATACTTGTTCCCAACTAGATTGATTTTCACCAAAGATTTTCCTTCTCATTTGTATTTCATTAACACGTAAGTAAATATTGGCTTAAATATTTTTTAATATATACCATTCTACTTTAACATCTACCTAAAATCAAGAATCTTTTAAATTATCATCACATCGTAAAGATAGAACAAAGAAACAGATAGAAAGAAAACAGAGATTTTATAAATATTCTTATTTTTTGTGTGGGATGAAACCATAAATATATATATAATTAAAATTAAATTTTCTTAAATTAAAATAGTTTTGTCAATACTTATTACGAGTAAGGTTTGTGTAAGAGTACTATGTGTGTGATATGTAGGGACCAAAAATAATATAAATTTTATGTATATCTATCATACATTTTTACAAAAATAATAAAAATAAATAAGGAAATGCTTTTTTTATGCAAAATGTCCCACTAATTATGTATTTATTGTTTTATCACTTAAACGCTTCTAAGTTTCACATAATTTACCAAAAGAAATTTTGATGTACTTTTGGATTCCTATTTTTGTTAATGCGAAAGATGAAAATAACAATTCTCTTACATAATGGGCGGCCCAACCTTAGAAATCTACTATTAAAGGTTTGAAAGCCATTTTCTAAAAATTTGAATTAATTGAATTTTTGTTTACAATAAAATATACATAATACTTATGTTTAGGAAATTACAAAAAAATATTTAAAAGGAATTTTTAGAAATAAATTAATGGAACTTTTAATATGTTCAAAGTATGACACTATATTCTAATATTAAACAACTCTTAATAAGAAACAAGTGTCTATAATATCTGGAAATGAAGTTTCACAACTCTGAACTCATTAAATATTCAAATATTTGATTTTGAAAAAATTTCATGTTTATGTGTTTTTTATTATGTTTTCAGAAAAAAAAATTAATAAATCTAAAATCTATATGTGTTTCTTTATTTCTAATTAGATATTTTGAAGATTTAGGATTATTACAGATCAGGATTGTTTTCATATTTTCGTTCAACATTTTTCTTCTGTTGAAATTTCCTTAGCGATTACAAATAAAACTTCCAAAAATCTAAAATCGAAATTTCAAAGTTTGCACCACAATATAACTGACAACGCAATATGACTGATATATTACACGAAAAGAACAATAATATATATTTATATGTTACCTTTAAAATGTAAAATCCGTTATTTCATAAAATGATTTGGTATTTCATGAAATAACTGGATTAGTCAGTTGAAGCATATAAAATAATTGAATTCTACAACTTAACTAGGAATTGTATGCAATAACGATTACTTGATCGTTAAAGTATGAAATATATATATACGGCACTCGAAAGTTCTTTGAACCGGTTCTAGCTGCTTCAGGAAGGATTTTTCCGATTAGGAACTAGAAATGGCCGAAAAAAACAATTATCAGTTCAGTATATGTCAGCGAGAATTAATTTCCATTGAAGAAGTTCCAAATATTGACACAACGCTTCGATCTGTTGCAACAGCACAAAGCTGCGGTTCTGTACAAGAAATTAAAAAGTCTTTGTGTAAAAAAAATGTGTAATAGTAAAAAGTGTGCTTGTCTTAAAAATAATAAGCAGTGCAATCCAAAGTGTCATCACAGCAATCCTTGCTCTAATAAATAATGAAAAGTAAAATATACAGGTATCTCATAAAATTTAAATTAATATTCTTTTACATTTTTGTTTTAAAAAGTTTGCACAATGTTTTTATGAAGCAACAGTTTTTCTTCCCAGCATGTGTTTTTGTTATTAATATTTAAATATAATCTATTTTTGAGATATATTCTTTTTTGCCCTTTCTGTTTCACTAATGTTAGCATTATGAGCAATTATAAATTATATCATCTCCTTTCTCTTATTATTTATCAATTATTCACCCGCAAAAGGGATTAAATGTATTTTTTGAGAGATTTTAGTTATTTATGATCAATTAATTTATAAAATAACTTTGAAGTTGTGTTTATTTTTCACTTTAATGATCTATCATTATTTGTTTCATAAAATTTTCTAGTTACTTCGTAGAATAACTAGGTAAAGTATGAAATTTTTCATCTTCTTTTGCTTTAACTGACTTGTCTAGTTACTTTATGAAATACCTAATTATTCTATGAAATAACTGAATTATACACTTTAACGGTAACATATAATATATTTGAAAAAAATATTTACCCTGACTTAAATTTCAATTTACGATTATTTTTATTCTAATACTTCCAACTAACAAAGTAACATTACGATTAAAAAAATAATCTAAGAATTATATTTTCTATGTTGTTAAGTGTAAACTGCAATGAGATATTCCATCTTTTCTGCCATTTTCTTCATTCTCTTGGGTGTTGCATCAAGTACCTTGGCGCATTATTCTTGCAGCAGTATCGGGTAATATAAAATATGATGTTTGCCATACAGTCCATTATTTCCGTACAGAACTTTGCTTTCAGTCACTTTGTCGAAGGCGCCATTCTCTCGCAATTCATTCTCATTTACCATCCTCGCCATCTGACATGAGCTACTTCTATGTTC
>BMAO01011281.1:0-31423 GCA_019973975.1 Trichonephila clavata
ATTTCCAAGAACACAAAGCATGTTTGCGAAAGGTTTTGAAATGCCTGCATGTGGTGAGCCTGACTTTAAATTCCGACAAGTACTCTTTCGGAAAGAAGAAATTTATGATATTGGGACATTTAGTTGATAAACATGGATGTTTATCAACTTTCAAACAAAACTTTCTTAACTAATTAATGAAGGAAAATATTCTGCATATTTCCATATTTCAATTCCTATTTTATATTTAATGATAAATGTATTTCAAGATACTGAAATAGATTTTTTAAAACTAAAAAATAAATAAAAATTCTAAAAAATCTATATTTCTGATATCTAGATTAACTATATAACATGATTTAAATTATGAAAACGAAAGGATTTTGTCTACGACTTGTGCTTACATAAACCTTATGCGCTTTAGAGAAATGCATGCAATATAATAGAAAAGATTTTATTTCAGAAAAATATATTTTCTATTTTTTTCATAAGCGCGCACATACGATTTTATTTATTTTACGTTCAAAACATATTTCTGAAAAAATATATCCGCATAGGAACTTGTTGTATATTATGTTAATGGTTTATTTTACTCTTGGATGAAAAACATAGAATGTTGGGTATGTTCTTATTTAATAAAGCCATTTTCTCATGTTCAAGTAAATTAAATGTTTCTTCTATGCTATTTATGTTTAAATTTTTGCTTAAGATTAAAAAATAAACATGAATTCCAAAGTATTTTGCTTTTGAAACATACAAGGAATTTACATTAATAATATGCTTACGATATTTACCATATTTTCCTTCATGGAGTTATGTATGAATGCATTTACATCAAATATATTCAATCATAAATATATGGAAACATTTAGAAACGATTTCAAAATTATATATTTAAAATGAGTTAATATTTAGGGTATAAGCCTACTCATATATATTTACATAACTAATTTAGTGAATCACTATGACGCTTCAAGTTGTATTTCAGTTTTTGAAATTGATTTTTCGTCTTTTTTTTAAATAGTGAATATATACTTCATTTTATTCTTTCTTCTTAACATTTGGAAATCAAATATATATATATATATATATATATATATATATATCAACTTGCATAGTAAGTATATTTTAAAAAGATAAAAACTACTGGATATATATTTGAAAGTTTTGTTTCCTCCAGACACAGGGAAAAACAACACCACAATTGCATTCAAAGCTTTGTTAAAGAACTTTACATTAGAAATTTTCAATTCGGTTCAAATTTCCCCAATTCAAACAACTGAAACACCAATGAAGCAAAATAATCAATTTTTTTTTTGACTTAATGAATTTTATGATAAATTACCAAAAAAACAAATTAAATTTTATTTATTTCATTATTTTCATGATTAAACAAAGAAAAGTAATAAAAAATTAAATATTCCAAGACTAATACTCTATCATTTCCCTCGTATTTAAATTTCGTAACAGTTTCGTTGAGGAAACAGCATTTTATTAAGTCTTATTATAAATCTAATATTATATGTTTGTTTATAAACATATTTTAATAACCCAGATTTCTTGAAAAATGTGTTTTAATAAATAAAAAAAAAACTCATTTAAAAGCCGATTTTTTCAAAAATATACATATCATTGAACATACAAAAATTTTGATCTTTAAAACTTTTGGAAGGCACGAATATGTTAAAATGTCAATTGGATTTTCAGATACAGCTTTCTATTGATTATGAAAAGTAAAAAACTCATGAACGCGTATAATATCAAGTGGGAAATATTCAAACTTAGTCTCAGATTCATGTCCTATATTTTCAGCTTATATCATTCCAGACGACGCTTCTACCATTACTTAATACATATATGCACATATACAGGGCCTATCGGTACAACGGTTACTAACTTTCAGGACAGATAGAGTACACTTAGACTATGGAAATCTTGTAGGAATACATAATCGGAAACGCTTTCCTAGAGCGGTAGTGACGACAAAAATCACAAGAAATCCAGGACAAGAATATGAGGAGAGAACATGTTTATTATTCTTAGTACAGCAAAAAATTAAGAATAAAAAAGAACATTAAAGAGACAGTATAAAGGTGCACATCATTAGTATGCAGGATCCCCCAGACGACACCAAATTTCGACATGACTGGCGATTTCTGGATAACGGGGTGACGGGGCTATTCGCGAGATTTCAGTACTAATCCTCTTGGGAAACTTTGGGGCTAGCATTTATACTATTTCACGGCCTTTTCGGGAAAAACACGAGATAGTTATATGTTAATTAGTTCGAATATATAATGTCTAGATTTTGTAAATGTAAGGAGAAGGAGTAGCCAAGCTGTCATGTAAGTATCGTCGGTGAATTACTTCACGAACTTAGCACCCGTTTGATAGATATAAATTATAAGAGTAAATTGTTAGATAAACAATTGAAGAAAATAGACTCAGTACCGACCTGAGGTTAGCAAGTGTTCGTCTCCTTGTCCATTCTGATAGACGGGATAACTCACAAATGAATATTAGAACTGAATATTAGAATTGAGTATTAGAATTGAGTGTTAGGATTAATCGACGTATTAGGGAATCACTCCTAGGTTTCTACTTATAATTAAACTTGTGATTGTTTAAGTGTTTGTCAGTCCTGAATAAATATAATTGTTATTATGGCTTTTGTTGGTGATGATACGCTTCCTCTTACATTTAGAGACGCGCAGGGCGGAGTGAGCGGGGTCCAAAATAGGATTCAGCCACCACAAGGGTATCGAGATTATTCTATAAAATCAATCCTATTCTGACCTCGTTGTTCGGTATTCATAACATTCTCTCACATTCCTATGTGGCCACAAGGACAATCTATGGCGCAGGCGTGCAAAGAATACGTGGCAAGAATTTGCCTCTTGTTAATTAAGAGTAGAATAGCTGTGTTGCTGCTCGTCCATCGCGATTAGTGTCTTTGTATGTCAGATGTACAAATCCTGACAATAAAATTCGGTGAATGAAGTCAGAACGGCCGATCTGGAAACGCTGGAGAAAAAACACGCTGCACATGCGTAGTGGCAGTAGTTGACCATCTGCCTCCACCGTTGTTCAATTAACTCATTTATGTACATTAAGACTAGTTTTACAAATTGTTTGTTTAGTATGTTGGTTTTTAACTGAGAACAGGAAAATGAACGACATAAAAATCAATGTAAAGTTCTGCTTTAAGCTTGTAAAGACATTAAAAGAAACTTATGCGATACTTCTACGAGTTTATGAAGATTAGGCACGGTTCATGAAGTGAGTGTAAGAGTGGTTCACCGTTTTCAAAAAGCAAGGAAATTGTTTATATAAACCCTCATAGCTGAAGATTAACGACCTCCGTCAGTGACGTAAACATTGACAAAGAGAGGAAATTAATCACTAAAAATCGTCTATTAACTATGTTCATGATAACTGACAAACTGTAGATTTACCGTGAATCCGTGCGTCAAACCGTTACCCAGAATTTAGGAACCCGAAAACTGTATTATCGATATTGACGATATTTTTAACATCCAACAAAATGTTACGAGGCTTTTGAACTCTGTCCCAAAAAAAAAAGACTTCTTGCGAAGTTCCGAAGACATGTATAGCAGGTCTCAGCTGTGCATATGGTAGGTGACTTTTTCGAAGGACAGTAAGGTAATTTTAATTAATATTTCATCTGTGTTAATTTTTCTGGACTATTAATTGAACTTTTTTTTCAGAGGTTGTATATCAGTAAGCTCGGCGTTTCCGTAACGTTCCATACTAATAAAATTTTGTCAGCAGAAAAAAGCATTTTCCATAGTGATCGCATCAACAAAAATCACATTCTTGTATGCATCGTCATTTGATACTTTGCTTTACGTTGTGTCAACTGTCTCGTTCACAGTTCGTCCAACGAGTTCCCATCATTTTTGTAATACTAAAAATAATAAACATGCTCGTAATTCATATTAATGACCTGTCGTTCTTGTATTTTGTCTCGTCACTACCGCTTCAGGAAATTGCTTCCGACCTTACTTTACTATTAGTCCAGTCATATTAGGGTTTCGCTGCGTAATGATAGATAATAAGCTGAAAACTCGTATATACCTTTATTTTGGCATTCTAAAAGTTGTCTCAAAAGTCTCATAAAATCTCGTGTCCGCGTCTTAAGATATTCAAGGTCAAAGGTAAAAAAATCGGTTTTTTTGGAAAATATCTCGTTTCCTATGGGTTTAATTTTATTTACATTCAATAGAAATATTGTAGAGAACAAAATTTTCTATAACTTCAATTGAAACAATTTTTTATACATCAAACCGTTTTTGAGATAGAGGGCGCTGAACTCTCAGCACTTAGTTATCTACAGCAGAATGCAAGGTCGACCGTTAGTCACATGATATAAAACGCTGTATATTGTCTATTAACCTTAAAAATGTACATAGTTATGAACATTTAGCTTTTTTATTAATTATTACATTACATTTAGTAATAGATTTCATTAAACAAGTACATGTTTCTTTTATAACTAACTTTTGAACTACACTGTTCGTGTAGCTCAAAAGTTGTTGATATATATGCTTAAAGTATTTTTTAATTATATTCTATTATTATATATACTAGTTACATTTAAAGTAGAAAAAATAAAGTAAGTAATGTTTAATTATATTTTTACTTAAGAAAATATCGTTTTATACAATTCTTACAATTGAAATTCGGATGTAAAGAGGATTTACAAAAATTTTAATTATAAGACGAATATGAAGGTTAATATTTTACCTCTTATTCTTCATTGTCATTCGATCACTCGAAAATTTGCAATTCATTCTCATTACTTTCGTTGTCAAGGATATTTTTCTCCAAACTTGATGGATTTCGGAATCAAAAGTACAATCTTCATCGAGATCGCTCTCGTATCTTGAAGTATTGAAGCAAGCTTGCCCATTACACTGGCCACAAGCTGAAGAACATTGCAACCCCGATTTCTTACATCCACAGTGTGAACCACAATCATTTTTGCAGTTGCAAAATATGGTATTGAGTAATTCATCTGGATCAGGTGGTAATACTGTCGTAATCGGTTCCAAGAATACATTCCGCAGAATCCAACCCCGTTCTTGGGGTTCTAAATCATTCCCTAGCCAAGTTTAAACGATAATATACATGGATAATGTGTTGCTGAGCCTCTGCACTTGTTGGTGGAAGATTTAATAACTGTACGGTGTTGAGCTTTGTTGACTTGATGAATTGAGTGTTTATCGTAGATTATCAATACTTTTCTCAGATTTTGGAGCATTGCATATCGCCAACAAGACTCGTAATCCATTTTCATGTAATGTTTGTACAGGACAGTTTTCTTCTTGGAATACTTGAGCTTGTTGATCCAAGTTCGGAAGATTCTTTAATATTCTAATGAAAGTTTTTTCCCTTTTTTAAAAAATGCAGATGTTGTATCATAGCTATTAAATGCGTGCAGAAACAAAATGTGCTTTTTAAAATGAGGATATTTATGAAAACTTTTGGATAAGTATATTTGAGTTTTAACATTCCCTTTGCCAACTTTTTTAAAGAACACTTATTTTTGATGCGCTTGAGTACAGTACATCCAATTAAAATGACGAGAAAATCTATATCTTCTCCTACTATGACGGCAGTCCTGTAATGTTCCGATTCTCCAATAGCTGTTTCTACGATAAGAACATCTGCATCATCTTTGGCCTGTTTTATCGTGATATCAACAGATTCTAATTTCCCAATCAACATGTTAATAAAAAAATTTTTATTACATCGATTCGACAAAATTTTATCTTGGCTAATTGATAATATCATTGCTTCGTCGAAACAAACATCATTCGATTTTGATAAAACAACAGTTCTTCTTAGCTGTTCCATTTCTTTTATGTTTTTGCTGCAGTCCGAGTATCCATCAAATACAACTACAATTCCTGAACCATAATTTATCTAAAATTATTGAAAAAGCATCGTTTTTACTCCATACGATGCGATGCAAAGAAACCCACCATCGATAATGTATGTAACATTATTTTCATCGAGGTCAAAATCTACAGGAGTCATATTGTCATATAATGTCGCTTTTGTGGTTTTTCTCATGCCATCATTATCAAATAAAGTTGATGGAAGTGGACTTAGTTCATATTGGTGATATTCTTGAAGATTACGTTCAAACTGTTTGCATACAGTTATTCTTTGGAAGAGTAGCAATGGATCAATTGAAACTCTATAACCGTTAATTTTCACAGATTTGTTGACAATCGAAAGCGGTAAGACCTTATCGGATCGTTTTAATTTTATTTGATTAAATTTTAAACCAGTTATCTTTACCATTGATTGTAATCCAATTTCATGGGCTTTGTGAAAGTTAATTTGATCATTTCCAACTGTTACAGAAGCTAAAGATACCAATTGTTGCGTATTTGGAAAGGTATTATGAAGTGTAAGCCATTCAACCAGTTTACTTACATCAGTATTGTCTCTTTTTACTCTTGAATCCTTAGCATCAACGTGTTGTTCAGTAGAGTCTAAAGAAATTGTACAAAACTTCTCCATCTCGTCACAAATTGTATTCGTAGCGTACATAGCAAACACCCATTTACATAAAACACTTTCTTGTGTACTTCGACCACGAGATACTCCCCCTTCTGTCTTCATAGATTTCATTAGAATTTGTTCGATAACCATATCAGTCCATGTACCAGAATTAAATTTCTCTGTTCGTTTCACGGTGAAGAATCCATTTTTAAAGTTCTTAAAAGTCTGTCCATCCATTTTATTTTCTAAATCGTTCATATCTTGAAGATATAAATGTGCAGACTCCGCATATAAAAAATGACCACTAGCGTGAAAATATGGCAGCATTCTTTGTACAGCATTAAGATGTTCTTTGAAAAGTCCCAGTCTTTCAGCGTGAATAAAGTCGAATGCTATTGATACCATTTCAAAATATTGTACTCATAATTGTGCTGTAGGACCTCTAGCTTTTAATTCATTCAGTTTATTCTGAAATGGATCAATAAATAAGTTTGAGTTGCCTACACTCCCTTCAATCAATGCCTTTATAGGAAACATTTCGGCAATTGATTTGTTCAGTTCGTTATAGAAGCATGGTACATTAAATTTTTTTTTATTCTTAGATCATGTTTTCTTTGAAGTAACTAAGCTATAAATAGGGGTCAGCAGGTCTAGGCATAATCTGCTCAGAAGGAAACAAATTTGAAGGTTTATACATTTCAAACTAATTGTATTTCATTTTTCTTCTTAAAATGTAATTAGTGTATATTAAAATGTAATTAAAGTAAGTCTATAGTTTCAGTTAACTGTTTTTCAATTACATGAACAGATGCGGAGTATTAAAAATATACTTGATTAATGAAATATATATTACTAAATGTAATGTAATAATTTATAAAAAAAGCCAATTGTTCGTAACTATATAAATTTTTAAGGTTTATAGACTTTATACGGCGTATTGTATCATGTGTCTAACTGTTGACCTTGCATTTTGCTGTAGATAACCACCCTTTTCGCGTTCAGCGCCTTCTATTTCAAAAACTATTTGATGTATAAAAAATGTTTCAATTAAAGTTATAGAAAATTTTATTCTCTACAATATTTATAATAAATGAAAATAGCTTTAAGGCCATAGAAAACGAGATATTTGCAATAAAAAAAAAACGATTTTTTGACCTTTGACCTTAAATATCTTAAGACGCGGACACGAGATTTTATGAAACTTTTGAAACAACATTTAGAGTGACAAAATAAAGGTCTATACAAGTTTTCAGCTTATTATCTCTCATTCCGCAGTTGACCCTTTTTTTGACTAAGATGTCTGGGCTATATGTAATTTCCCTTCACCTATGTGTACTCTACCTGTCCTAAAAGTTTTGTAATAGCTGTACTGATACGCCCTGTTTTCACTCATAACTAACATAAATCCTGATTTCAAAATTTACGTTTTAGATCTATACACATTTCGTGATATTATTAACATTTATTGCAAATAATACATAAAATTATTTTATTCTTATAATATTTTGAAAATCGTGGTAAAATATAAGAAATCTTAAAAAATAAATATGTCACTTTATTTTTAAAAAAAAACGAGGAACTCCTTAGAAATACAGAAAAAAAATGATATTTTTAATATATTATACGCAGTTATACATATATAATTCGATGGAGTAGTTTACGCGTATATATAATTTATTGTACTCAGAAAAAATTAATTACCAATGCAAGCAACATTTAAATACAAAATGATAAAATTATTATCTTAATTCCAAAAAAAATAACGAAAACCTGAAAAAAATAGCGTATATTTTATGTGGTATTATTCTATAGTTTCCTTCAATAATAATTTTATGAAAGGAAATATAATGCACTATTGTATATGTCTAGACATTTTGTCGCCAACTATGGTAGATAAATGTTCATCAATGAGGCTCATTTATCCTACATTCATTCCATCAAGCAGGTCTTAAATGCTGGAAATTATGCAGTATTGCGGGGAAAAAATTGTTTTCCCTTTAGTTTTGATCAATAATCTGCATATGTTTGATATTTTCAGTATAAAACTTCAAATTAATAATTTTCAAGCAGGCCCACAGTAAAATAACTTATTTATCCTGAGATTTAGAAATGTCTATAAAGTATTTTTAAGCTCATAAAAGTTATCATTATAATAAATTTCAATACATATATGGACCACGTCTTACTAATCAATTTATTTAGTGGATATAACTACAATCAATATAAATAAATAATTTCTCCTTGTAGGAATGGAATTCATTAATGTTTTGCTTAAATCTTTTAACGATGTATAAAAATTATCCGATCGCTTCAAGTTTCTCCAATTTAAATAAGTCTTAGAATTGAAACTAATGATATTATAAATAATTAGTAATATTGGAAATAGTTTTATATTAATAAATAAAATAATATTGAAAATGAAAAAAAATGTTAATAAGGCACATTGAAAATTAAACTAATAAATATAATCGCTTACTAAAATATTATATTAATGAACTTAATCATATATCATTATTTATTAATTTAAAATAATTTGAAAATTAGTTTTTTTAATTTTAAAAGTTTTATAAAATTAGATTAAGTAGGTATGGCAAAAATGGAAAAAAAAATCTCTCTTAATACTCTAATAGTAATAAATATGAACATTTAATGAAAGTTTACTTGTGTATAAGCTGTACTAATTATTTTAAAAGAAAGACACCATTAAGTGCAATGTGCTTATTTATGCTTCTGCATAAATATCCAAGGAAAATGGTACGAGCGTTGATGTTATGGCAAGTTTATTTAAAAAAAGTACAGTAATTTATTATTAGATTAATTAACTAATTCAAATATTTCTAAGAAAGATTGGTACAATTAAGTAGCAAGAATTCTTAATATACAATATGGCATGTTAATACAATATAACGGGTCAAATTCATGATTCTAACTAATCATCAATGGAAAAGTCCTTCTAAAATTTATATGATTATAAAACCGCTTTCTGTAAAGAAACTGTGATTTATGTTAATGAGAGTTGTTATTTAGAGTAAAGTGAAGAGAGAAGTCGGATAGAAGTTGGTGATTTTTGTCATGCTGAAGCTAAAGCGTTACAGATTTAATAGTTTTATTTAATAATTTATTAGTTGAATAGTTTAAGCACTGGAGTTCAATTAGAGAAATCAGACGTGACATTTTAGAACGATTAGTATTGCTGTGGATCAAGAAATTTTATTAAGTATTGAGCCTAGTTAATATTTAAATCAGTAATTAATTTGACGGTTCTTCTAGCTTAGATCGAATTTAGACAATGATTTAATAATCATTACGGAAGTATTAGGTTTATAAATATCACTCATCCTATGGTGAATTCTAGTACTTCCGTGGATGAGTGCTCATGATAAATATTTTAAATAGCTTATATTTAAAATGTCATTCACATCCATGATTTCCGGAAAGGTTTGCTGAATTGCATATAATTGTGTGTATTGAATAGTATTACTAAATTGTTCATATAAATCCGTACAATAATATAAATTCTTTAAATATTTCATTTAATAACATTATTATTAGAGTATTTTTTCTTCTTTTTATTGATATTGTTCAGGATGTTCATGCAGGGATGTTGTTACCCTTAGAATTTATAAAACCTTTATTCTTAATTCATATCTGAAATAATGCATAAAATATAATAAATAACTTAGTAGTAAATATATGGAAAAACCAAAATATGTATTATTTTTGGTTAGTTAAAAGTAAAGAAAAACTGTACATATTTTTTAACAGAAGCATACTAAAACTAATAACACCGTGGTTATTTACTACACTAGACAGAATGAATTAACTATATAAATATGATAGTCCTTCGGTTAGAATCTCACCTAAATTTAAATGTAATAATTATAGCTTATATATATATATATATATATATATATATAATAAAACTAACTGATTTAACATGGTTCGATTTTAAAATCTACAACACATTTTAAAGCTTTATATTTTTCCCATTCGAATTGTAACAGTAAAAATTATCAGTGGAAAACCTTTTGGCTTTTTTTTATTATTTCTCTAGTATTGCTAATTTATTTTCAATAATATATTTGTGTGATAACTCATTTCATTCTGAGCACCTTATATATTCGGAAATTTCAATCCTATTTTAGTTCTAGAAGTAATTGGAATAACCTAGAATTCTTCAATTTTGAGAGTCATTGTAATCCCTAGATATAGTTAAGTTGGAAATAAATTTTCGGTGTGAATCGTAATAAGCAACACGATATTTCATACAGGATTAAACTTTGATTTATAAAATAGCGATATTACAAAACTATTATATAAAAATAGTTAATTGAATAATATTTATCATACTTCTATAATTTTTCTTGTAATTCTATTTTATTTATCAAATAGTTTTTTTCAGTCATCTTTTTCTTGCCCTTTCAGGTTACTTTTATCCCAAGAAATTACGTGTTATGGAGTATTTTTAATTGCTACTATTTTAATTTATAGTCATATGCAAAGCATTAATTAAGTTGTAAATTTTGAATAGTTTTTTCTTAAGTATTTATTTGTGATATATTTAATTGCTGAATTTTGAAGCATACAATTAATTGCTCAATGCTTCTAATAAGTATCCTTTTATAAAGCTTTGATAACTTTTTCAGGAATAATTCATATAAATAATACCGCTCATTATTATAAAATAAAAAAGTCGGGGTGGCTTTGAAATAGCTTTATCGCTTTGTAAGCCAAAGGTTGGGGGCTCGATCTCGGCTGGAATCAATTTATTTTCTGATGTGGAAATCGTAAATACAATTTCCCATGTCATATGATTATATAACATGTAAATGTCCCATTGAGAATCATGTAAGCTCTGGTTCTCTCGGCAATATTTAGAATTCGACGAGAGCTTGAATTAAAATTAATTTAGACATCAAAACTTGGTAGAGCAAGTATCCATTCAATGTTACTACCACTTAAAACTTGAGAGTCTTGCTGTGTCTGCGAAGGCTTTTGTACCCAAATGTGAGAAAAATATTAATGCTATTGCAACCTTGGGCTAAAAGTAATATTTTTACTGAATAATCAAATGCGTGTACAAATAATACATCCTTTTTTCCCCCGCAACATATATTTTCACATTTTTAGTTATATAATTCTATGTTATGTTATTTTAATCTTAAATTTAAACAATAAGAAAAATAAGGCTATCGATTTATTCCCCAACGTTTTATTTTAAACAATGACTCAGTCTAGACACGAAATATATTGTTTTAAGTAATTGTGGAAGCAGAGGTGAACTTCAGCATCTAAATCAAAATGCATGCCGATTCCACAGAGACAGCCTTTCAGACGGTTACATAATAATGGTGCATACAAAAAGATTTTTCTTTTTACACCTAGACTTAAAAGCTTCGAAATTTCCTTCCAAGTGTTTTAGATTTTTAGTTAATAAAAAACATTATGATAGTAAATTTTTATGATGAAGCACTAAACCTGCTAATCGGAATCAAACAACAGCAAAAATAGATTCAAATTCAATGTAAAAGTTTTGTCATATTTAGTTAGTAGAGTTTAAAAACCCATTTTGTATTACGGGGAAATTTGCTTATAATTTTATTTATTATGTATGGTAACATATTATGTATTAAGCGAAAAAAAAATTCTTGGTTAGAATTTTATTTAAAAAAATACAAAAATTCCAATTCCTGAAGGAAACTAAAAATTAAATATAGAATAATGAAGTAACAAATTGCGTTTAAAAGATAAAATTCTTTAATATTTTTTTAATCTGTTAATTAGTTTTTTCATTGAAAATATTCTTAATTTTGTCAACATGAACATGTCTTATCACATTATTCGAACAATAAATAGTTTATATGTTTGTATTTCACAAAAAATAATTGCAGAATCATTCTAAATAACGATTATTTATATAATGTTACGAAGAATATCTTATATAAACAGAAATCTGTGCAAATAAATTATTTTTAATGTACTTTTAATGCTTCTCAGATCAGTTTGTGTTGCTGTAGCAAGTTCCAAATGGCCATCAAAGCTAGTCGTAGTCCATGATATACAACTGTTCAAAATATGCTTCAAAATTTCTTATTCACTAAGATTTCCAATACACTCAATTGTGAAATTTTAGGAAGCTCTTTGGATTAAGCATGTTAGTAGTTTCTCTCTCTACTAACATGTTTAATCCAAAAATACATACGAAGAAGAATTAAAAATCTCTCTCTCTCTCCCTCAGGTTTGTCCAAATACTAATATCTTGAATATTTTAAAACATAGACATACATCTGCATTCAAAACAATCACCTCGTACAGCGATACAATTTTGCCAGCGCTCAAATAATTATTTTAAACACTATAGAGAAGTCATCTTTTTGGGCATCGCATATCTAGGTTTACCTCTGCTGATGTTTAAAAATAAAAACCCGACCTTCCTGCAGATTTTTTTTTATTATTGTTATTGTCGTGTCCTTCCCGAAGGGAAGGAATGAAACGTGCCAGAGCACGTAAGACATGTTGGACTACTTAACGATAGATAGCAACACCACCTATCTCCATCTCCCCAATTTATCCATGGAACTGGTGGGGAGGGAAATATTCTCCAGCCCTCTGCACTCGTGGTTTCTGCTGTGACCGCCCACAAGACTTTCGAACGCACTGATTTAACGAGCACATACTTCGTGTGTACTCGGAGGTATTTGGTGGCATTGGGCATCGAACCCAGGACCTCCGGTCTGGAGACGATGCCCTAACCACTAGGCTACCCACGGCCCATTTTTTTATTGACGGAAATAAATACAAATAGCAGGGAGCTATGTACAATAAATTGCGGCGATGTAGAAACATCTTATGTGTTTTGAAGAGAATCAACGTGACTTTTTTTGGACCAATGTGTATTTTCATGAAAAAAGTGTAACTGTCCAATTTATAACATCTCAGATCGTACATAACAAATTAATTCGCTCAAGCGATTTAAAATGTCAACAAGAGTCATTTTGTTCACTTTTCTATGAATTAAATTCAAAATGGATAATTCCTTCAGATTCAAAAACATAATGTCATCATGACTTTGTGTGTGGTGATCTATCCGGAGTTCCTTATTGAAGTAGAACGAGTTGACTTAACAATAGAAAATTTAAGACATTAATATTAATTACTGTTAATTAATTTTCCCTATTGTTCAGATATCAAAAGACGATGAACAATATACTGACACACTCAATATATGTTAAAACTTTGTGTCAAACTTCACTGACAGCTAATTTTCAATTATTGAGTGACCTTGGCACTGTTCTAAAAGATTTGGCAGCAATCTTTGCTAACACATTGTACAATGAAATTAATATTTTTCTCATTCCATGAAAGGAAAGGTTGTTCTAAGAGAGTTCCAGAACGTAGATGAATTTTCAGCGTTTTGAAAAGGCCGAAAATTCACGAATATCGGAGGTTGATACCACTGGTATACCTTCTATCTTGACATCGTAGAGTCACTGTACAATTTCCTTAGAAGTTCCGAAGTATGTTCCGGTAATTTACCAAAAGATTGAGGAAGGTTAATGTTGCTGCGTTGTTCTCGAAAAAACATATTTTTTTTTACGCTAGGAACAAATGCCTGCACGTGCTGCCCAATCACATGACTGGTAAAAATATCCTGGACACGGAAGTAAGGGATTGTAGAATTGATTTCAATAAGAGGTTTCTTCAAATACATGATGTAGCTGATATAGGTAAATAAATTCGTATGAGTATACAAATCTCAATTTCAAGTGCCAAGCATACCTGATAGGCTTTTAAAATAGTATGTGCGGTAAAAATTATTAAACTTTTATATAAATTCAGTCCCTGTATTCTTTTTATAACTTTATCTTTGCTTTTTCATTAGTACTTTTATACTTTCTGTTTTTTTATGAACTGTATAACTTTTTTAGTCCTTATTTCCTTTTTTTCAAAACTTCATTATTAAAAAAAAATAATAATAAAAGTGGCATTTTTACAGAAATAAATTACTTTATAATATATTAGTAATAGCAGTTGGAATTTTTCTAGTAATTAAATCAAAAACATATTTTGGGGATGATAAAAACTATATGGAAAATAAGATCTCAAAGCTTTCATTTCCAAAAATTCAGCATACAATACATGCATTAACAATAGACTTAAACGGTGATCTTCCACCCAATAAAGAAGAAAGTAGACATTCTTATAACAATTCATCAATATAAATAAATTTATAAAGGTCATATAAAGGCTATATATTCTCTACATTTTTCATATTCAAATGCAAATAAAAAAATTCAAATAAAGTATGTCCCCGTGTAATCAAGGTGAATTAATGTCTTAGATTTTAAAACTACGTATTAAACGCTAAAACGTTAAGCTTGAAGATTAGGATTAATGAACACTGGTGCAATCTCTCAAGCTTAGCTCCACAGTTTCTAATTATTTTCAGAAAAAGAGGAAGGCATTGAATTTTTAGTAGATAAGATATCTCAATATTTGCCCGATTCATGTAAAATATGTATTTCTTAATTATTACATAAAGAAAATGCATACTTATTCAAAAGTAGCTAAAACGTAATTTTTAAAACATCGAAATATAAAGGATATCACTCATTTTAATACGATGTACCATCTCCTTTATTAATCTCTAATAATTCAGATAGCAATTGAAGAAAATATATATTTACTTCAGCAATGAACCAACAGAAAATTCAGAAGTATGGAACTATTTTTCAGAATTAATTGCGTATTTTGTTTTCAAAAATGTTATGTATCATAAGTTGTATGAATGTTTTATTTTCAACCATTGCTTACGGGGATCGTATTCATTTTTAATTAAAAAGAACAGTAGTTAGTTCTATTTAGCATCGTAATTTCCCAAGTATATAATCATTTCTGAGCTCCATACTTTGCTTTCTCTGCAGTCGAATTCGTAAATGAGACACGACCAAACGCAAGAAAGCAGCTCAGTCTCTCAAGTAGAATAGAAATAAAGATTCCAAAGTGACAGTTTCACTGATAGCATTCGATTTGAGAACCCTATTTCGAATTTTACGGGGACATTTCTCACTGGCAGTGAAGGTCATATTTCCTGAGAGTTGCCAGGCGTTGAGAGCGATAGAAAGGGAAATCTTTTATTTATTTTGTCTTATCTGGAAGACATAAATTGATTCTTTACACATCGGAATTATAATACTATATGCTATTATCTAGATGTAAATTTGTAGTTTAAAATTAGGTTGTCTGACAAATAGTAATATATAGCATTTTTCTTGAGCAGCAAAGATTAGCTAGTTCATATTTGAATATATACACAGTGTTTAAAGCTGTACACATCAATGATTTAACACATTTAAGTTGTTTATAAATATAATAAAAAATTATCGATTGAACTGCCAGAAGAAATACTTTCTCAAGTTTTTATTCTAATTATTTTTCTGGATGCAATCAGATATATTTTGAAATATGAATACTAAATAGATGTTATTTGCATAATTACTTCTGATTCAATTATGATAAATTTATTTTGAAAATTTAATCAAATTTAATCAGTGCACATTGCAGAAATTTTTTTAAATTTATTATATTACACTAAATTTTTGTGTGGATATTTTTGACTACAGCTATTCCCCTTTTTATCTAATATTAAATTTTTAGATATTTAACTTTGAAATTTAAGAATTTATATTTAACTCTCAGTAAAAATTTAAGACACTCCAATTAGCATCAATAAGCCTGAAATGCATTTACGCATAATGAAATTTGAAACAGTTCTCTCAAATTATTATTGTAGAGTCCTTAACATGGAACACCCTAAAAGTAGTATATTTTGGATCTCCATGTTAGCTACAAATATTTTATTACAATTGCGTGTAGAAACTTTCATAACAAATAAAAAAGTATTTCTGAAGCTAAAAGAGAAATAAAAGAATATTTTTTTGTTTTGTTTTTCAAGTTCTTGTACAGATTTTAAATTTTAAAAAGTACAAGAGTAATTGATTTTGATCAAAATGTAATTAAGAAGTTTGAATAGCATATGTTCTAGTAAAAATACAACAGTAACGGAGAGTGACTAAAAAATATGTAAATTTCAGGATTGGCGCACAGCACCAGGAGAAGAAAAATTATAAGAAACACGACAGCTTTCCGGCATAGTTTAAGTAGAACATAAGAGTAGGGATCTGAAGAAAGAACATTTTCACTGCTTTTATTTTAAATGAAAAGCAGTGTAGGATATTTTTTTTGCCTCAAAGGAACGTGCAATAGTAGAGAATGCTTCCAACGGAGGTAGATCAGTGTTTTTATGAAATATATGATGATTTGACTGAAATGGAAAAGTTTGTCTATACTTCAAATCTCAGCTCACGCCCATAGATGTGGCATAGATAGTTGGAACAAGAAAATGTGGCAGGTGTGAGTGATATTGGCGTGGTCAGCATGAGTGGATCGATGGATCTACTAACAAGCTAGCACAATTCTGCGAAGCGCTTCTGCCACCATTTTGCTGAATAGTAAATGTGCTGAATAGTTGATGTGTTTATATCGACCAGAATTATTATCCGTCAATTGGTTGCTAGTATTTTAAACTGAATGCGCCTGTTAAGAAAACAATTGTTAACCCTAAAATATAAACGATTTATTTCCAATTGAAATATGCTAAAAAATAGGTGCCATGGAATAGCAAATACGCTGTACCTAGATTAGTCACACTTATATTTATCGAATGAAAGTTGCCGTGTTTTGAAGTGTAAAAGATGACGGGAAAAGTCGAATTCATCTGCAGCTGAGGAAGGTTAAACCATTTGATAACATGACATCATTGCTTGCTGCATCGGTGATGACTGAATCTGGTTAATATTTATTTAATTATGATGAGCCAACGAACAATAATAGTTAATTTCTTTCGAAGTATGAAACGTTCTTAACCAGCAGAAAAAAAATCATAACACATTACAGGCATCAGCTGACTTGATCTGCAAGAAATACAGATGAATCCTCAGCCACTTGTAACCTCTTGACCTCTTATCAATCAAAAACATTTTGAACGTCATAGCACGCGTCTACATGACCTTACACTCACACACAGAATGCAAATTGTGGTGAAAGGTTGACAAGAAAATAAGGGTCATCCCGTAAAGCACAAGATCCATTTTCTCATCGATTTCGTACAAAGGCTCCTTGTGCAATCGCTCATAATGGTCCTGCAAACTACTACTTAGCTGAAGTCGCTTTCGTTTAGTATTACGAATTTTATTTCAGAATAAGTGTATCTTATTAGTGCACTAAAAAGTGATTTTTTTCAAAAACCTTCTGAGTTCTATCTACATTAGTATTATTAATATTATTATTCAATGTTGAAGGGTTTTGGGGCGTTGTTCTTAGTACTTTCAAAATGAAACAGTCTTGAATTCAGTAACTAGTATTATTTGAGGAATTCAAATTTTTTTTGAAAGACTGATTTCTTCTAGTATGACTTGTTTGTAAACACATTTTCAATTTTGTTTAAATTCACAAATGTTTCTATCCGAAATCTAATGTTCCAATTGATACGATATTCCTTCGTTATGAATATTTAGCCCTTTTTTTTAAAACCAATGGGGGTAAATATGAACTGATCAAGTTCATACAAAAAACTAAAACAGAAAAAATAAATTAATCCTTACAATTACTTGCTACTTATAGTACGTCATACGAATGCATCGTTATATTCATTTCTTTATTGTAAGAATACTATCTTTTTTCGAATAAATTAAAATTACTTAAGAAAAAAATTGATGTAAACGTCTTACATAATCATTAATTGATGAAACTATCAGTCTAAGAGCTTAATATCTTTATATCATCTTAAATGGTGCTTAACTCCTTGCAAAAACCTTAAACTTATTTTCCAGTATTATTAAGTTTTATTTTAAAAATTAATCCTAGCAAATAGCAGTTTTTCAACTAGATTTTAATAGGAGTCCAAATAATGTCTTACATATATTTGGAAAAGAAATGGAAATTTCTATTATCTTATTAATCTGGTATGGACATCATAAGTATCAGGCTATAGAAACCAAAAAATAATAATTAACACATTAATGCAGACTGAGTTATTTATATGGTCGCATTCAATACACCTTATAAAAAATGAGCTAAAATGAAAGAAACGTAACTTTAATTAGACTGAAACAAACAAGCTAAACAAGACGAATATTTGAATTCTAAGTAATTCTAAATTGGCTGAAAAGAAAGATAATACCACGGTAAAAAAATAAGGGTATTTCATATTAAATTCATTTTAGAATTTTGTGAGGATTGCATTGCGGGTTCTGTGTCCTTAAAACTTCGCAATATAAAATAAAGTAATATATACAACAGAAAATAATAATAATAAATACAGAAAAAAAAGCATTTAGGAAGAAATTTCTGGAAGATAGCATTTAAGCCTTTTAAAACCTGAAAATCGAACACGTATTTTTCACAAAATATGCTGGGGTGACATATCTCCATGTTACAATCCTAAGCTGGACAACTTTCCGAAAAAAGCTTGCGTACTAGAGAAAAATGCTTATGACTAATTGATCATTAGATATTTTCGCATTATTATAGCTGGAAATTGTTGTCTAAAAGATTTCTGGGAGAGTTATTTTCGGTACGCCAGAAGGAAATAATCCTTTACAACCCATCAAAATAGAATATATTCTATATACCCTTAAACAATGGCATAGTGCATAAGCATACTGGCCTATTTTGACAAAACAAGCAGTGCAAGATTGAATTGTCTTTATTATAGAAAATCAGGAATATATATATGATATAAACCGTGTTTTTTATTAAACATATTGTTATATTTAACTTACCACTTTTCCTGTAATGCAATTACTTAATGCCATCATGTACAAAATAAATTTTCTTACAAACCTTTATTGGGGAAGAACAAACTATGAAATTTAAAACAATAAAATACTATGTAGTTTAATATTAAATTGATCTTTTAATAATGTATATTATTTTTTCATTGAAGTGCATAATTATATAATATTAAAAGTAGATTCGTTAACATTTCTTCTTCTTTTAACGTAGCAGTATTTAAGAACTATTTTTCTAATCTAATATCTAACAAAGTAAATGTTAAATAAAAAAGCATATCCATTGAGTTCGTTAAAAAAATTACAGTTTTATCATGCAATAGCTTATAATGAACACAATATTTTTTATAATAGGTTACATTATGCAAAAAAGTCCATAAACTACACCACAATTTTAATATTCTCATTCGTTATTTGCATTAAAGTAATCATCATATTTAATATTTAAATAAAGCTAACTGTGTCAACCATGTGTTTCAGAAACCCCTACTTCAGGAATCTGAAATATTTCAAGAGATTGGAATTCAAATTACTGTACAATTTATTAATGAATATACCATTATAATTAACAATGTGTTTTATAAATTCAAAGACAAGCATACATAACCATTTTGACCGTGTCAAACATGTTGTTCTAATTTCTATGGCTGTCTAGAATCTCATTTCATTATTTATAACAGTCTTGATAACTATACTTACTCCATATTTCAAATACGAAAATTTCCAAACTAAAGTCTGATTCTAAGTTGCATGTTTTCAAAGCATGGTGCATTTTAAGTACTCCTTTTGTACAGATGGCAAAAATTGATTTTAAACAAATATGGTATTTAAATTATAAAAATTTTCAATAAAATTCATGAAACATAATTGTAATTCGTATATGATAATTCTCTATATGAGAATGAGTAAACTTATTTATATATTTTTCAGTATTTATTCATATACACATACACAGCATATTAAAATAATTTGTATTTATGAGGCTAATAATTTAATTAAATATGCTAAATTTTAAATATGCAAAATTCTAAGCAATGGATTTATAAAACGATTTTCATTTAACTTTAAGAATTGCACATTGTTTCACCTATTCCAGTATTCTTTCCTCTTTGCTTGAATATACCTTAACTGTTATCCGAGCTATTATAAAGCATTATTCAGAAATTTATTGTAATTCTATAAATTTTAAATAAAGTTACCTTGATTAAAAAATTAAATGTAATACCTTGAAGAGAAATCATAAATTCCATCACAGAATAAAATGCAATGCAGAAAAGAAAGCTTTGTACTCTGCAGCCTCATATTATATATACATCCGTAATTTAAAATATTAATTAAATCAAAATATTTTCAATTGATAAAGGATTTACATTGTTATAAGTATAAAGCATCCTTCAAATAATTTTATTCATTTGAAATGTTACTGAAACTTTATACTTCACAACATGTAGTTCGATTAATTAGATGATTAAATTTAACTATACCATGTCTTAGAATTATATAATATTGGTATATTTTGTTACATACATTGATATTATTTACTTTAAGATCAAATAATTTCTATTGAAATTCATTTCAAGATAAGACTATCAGATATAAACCTTTGTTACACATTTATTATTTTAATTTTTTGAGATTTTATTGTGTGGATTTGAATAAATCTTTTATTATGAGCTCCCTATTAAATCTCCCATCTCTCGATTTTAGTCTCATATATTTATCAATTTATATCACGCTTTATATCAAGTTATGTATATTATCAACTGATAACCAAGTTTTACTATATTTTTACTCATGTAATACTATTAAAAGAGAAAGTTCTTACTACAATATATATTAATTACATTTGTAATTATAATGTGATAGTAAATAATGATTATTTTTTCTAAAGACAACTATAAATAATATATTAATTGGTCAATAACTTGACCTATTATGTAAATTTTTTATGAATGATTTTTATATGAAATACATGTAATATTTAAAGGAATAATTTTTCACAAACACCATCTGAACAAACAAGTAATATTTTTATTTATAATAAATATTTCTTTAAATTCATTGTTATCATTTTTAACAACTTCTACCATTAAAAATAATATTTCATTTGTGCCCTCCTAATTATATGCTTCAAAACGTATTTCATTCCTCAAATAAATTTGTTTCATTTTCATGAGATACATTAAATATTTAAGGTCATTTCTTAAATAATTGATAAAGTAATAATTCAATAATGGTCAATTTGTTCCCAGAAATGACTTGTTTAAGAAACAAAGAAGAATAACAGAAGACAAATTGTACGCTTAGATAATTGTCTTCCAAGAAAATTTATCATAATGATTTGAATAATATAATTTTCTTTTCCTTGAAAGAATAAATAAAGACTATAGGATTTAAAAAAAAAATGAAACGAAAGTTACAAAAATACGTGTTTTCTTATAAAATAAAAAAATGCGGTCCTTTATTATTTGTATCCTTTTAAATATTAAATATGTAGTATAAAACTTACCTCAATAATACATAATTAAGGAAAGATACAAAGGTTTATTTACTACACTTCTTCTAAGATACTTATTTTAACTATGAGAATATTTCTTAAGAGTAATATCTCAAGTTTCTTGGATTTTCTTGTGTGTTTTTTGATACTCAATCTAATTAATTTGTATGTAAAAAGGAAGAATTAAATATAATAATACAACTAATAATATTATAGCTAAGAACACAAAGCTGCTTTTAGTAGACTTATGGGGAAAGACTACTTTTAGATGAAATAGTTGCAGAATATGAATGATTATATTTTATGGCATATTTTTTTAATATTTAAACAAACAAATCAAATAAGTTCGGGTATGAATGAAAAATAACTTAAATACACTTAACTATAAATTATAGAAAAAAAGAAAGAAACGAAGATAATATGGATTGGAGTCGCATAAAACCTGCATATATATTGCAAATATATCTTTTCTTAAAGTTTTCATAAAATTTTTATTTTATTTGAAATCAATAACTTTTTTCACTAAAAATTGCACCTACAGACTATGCAACCAATAAATTTTGATCCAATCTCAATGAAAACTTTATTAACAACCTAAAATAGTAGTTTTCGTACACTAAACTCCTTTGTACATGATGTATATATATATATATATATATTCCTGAGAAAACATGCAAAAAATAATGAAATTCGTATTAGATATTTATAAAACACAAGCAATTCATTTTTTACTACAAAAACGGGGAAAAATCAGTAAATAGTGAAAATTCAATCTACAAGTACAACATATAAGAATACAAATTGAAATTAGGAATGAAACTGTTACTTATATAATTTTTAATATATTACTACACAAAATTTAAGATTACGTTGAAATTTTAATACACGCTCTACGTCAGAATCATGAGTAAGAAAATGTCGTTCTTTACTTGTAGTAAAGATTACAAGCCATCGCGAATCAAATCAACTGTTAATAGCTGAACTTCGACTTCGTCATTATCGTCTTCATTACTATCATTTATCTACAGAATACAAAGTAAACAAGCCATGGAAAAGACCAAGTCACTTATAAATATGGGGGCATAAACCGGCCGCCTTCTGATTGCACTGCCAGAAATATAATTTCAAGAAATTGAAGGATTTATGCCAGATAAAAATATCGTGTAAAAAAGTATAGAGGTGAATTGTGTTATTTCAAAATCGTATAAAAAAGAGTTTGGTGTATAATACAGTTAAGGAGAAAACAATTTTCCTATTTTAGGTGGAAACACTCTTAAAGGTTCATGTCATGATTTTTCTTTGCTAAAAGTAGTAAATGATCATGATGTACGTATAAACGTATGGTTAAACATTCTTTCGATAGAGACGATGTTGATTATTGTCTTTATGACGATAATTTATGTTCTACAGTGATTGAATTTCTTTGCTTTGAGCACTAAAACAATCAAAGCAGTATGAAGGATTGTATTGTAGTAAAGAAAGTAATTGTGGCCCTTTAACAACTTTATGAAATGTTACCACAGCTGGTAAAAATTGATATTAATCTTATAACTTGATTCTGATGTCAATGGATTAACCCAGGGTTTCTCAAACTGTGGGGTGTGATAGCCATATGTGGAGGCGCAAGCATATCGAAATTAAAAGATTTTTAAAAATATATTAATTTACTCAAGAGGGAGCAAAGTAAAAATTCTGACAAGTAAAGAAATAAAACATAAATATACACTGATATAGTTATAAATGTATAAATATTTCACAATGTGTATAATTATTATTTTATCAAAGCAAATTAAGAACAAATTTAAAAATTAATAATGCCCATTCTCATTATCTTGTTTTGCAGATCAAAATTTCTTCAAAGGATGACTGTTGCACAGACATCCTCGAGAGTGTCAATTGTAATGGATATAAGATAGAGAGCAACAGATAATAGATTATTTTTCTACTGGCATTTATTCTAATTGAATTGGACGATTGAGGAAATAAGTACTTAATATAATTAAAATTTATTTTGCAATCTATTCCAATTTAAAAGTTAGAATGTAAAATTAACATAATACTTACTCTTTTACTTAAAGATAACTTAAGGTATCCGATTACCCTACAAGTGTGAATTTTAACAAAAATTGACAATTTTTTTAAGGATTTTTTTTGTAAGTCATCTTATTAGCTTTATAAAAATACCAAGTTTCTTACCTTCCGTTCTCTAGAACAAAAACTATAATTTTCTTAGTAAAAGCAGATACCATTACTTTAAACATATGCCATACTTTAAAACGTATTTTACTTGAAATATGTTTTTTTTAAAATGCTCAAACGGGAACAGCGATTGCTAAAAGGGCTTTGAAAATAATTAACTGCAATTTTGTGTGTGTCCTTATACAATAGTAGAAGTGTTTTTTAATCTTCAGATTTATCAATCAATGTCTTATTAAAAAATTACAGTATCTTATGTTAATATTATTACACTGTTATTTTAAGCAATTTCATGTAATAACTAAAATAATGTGTTCTAGTTTTTGAAAAATTAAATATCTCTTATCCTGAAGGTCATTTCAAAAATGAATAACATAGCAACACATCAAAATTGAAAAATTGAAAATTTGTCCATACGCGTTTGGTACTGAATGGGCCACGTTTATGTTATTTTTTGTAAATTTTTACCCATTTTAGTAATAATAATTTTTTTTCTCTACTTAATTTTAGCATATTTTTTTAAAAATATACTAAAGGAATCTAACCACAAAAAAATCCCCACATCCATTTTTTTTAAAAAAAATGTCGCAAGTAATCGGGTATTTAAAATATCTAATACTTAAAATAAAGACATGTAAAATTTTAAAAAAATGATGATTTGTACGGCATATAATTAAGGTTGTACTGTAGCTTAAGCGTCAAAGTACATAATTGCTGCATTCAATACATAGTTATTGTATGGAGGTGGGAAGGGGGCGTGATGAAAATTCTGATAGAAAATTCGAATTGAAATATTGAAAGTTTGAGAAGCCTTGGATGAACCAGACCCAAGTTTTAACCAAGGTAGACTAATATGCGAAACTTAGGATTTTAACTTCGTGTCTTATTAACGAAAATTTTTTTTTAAAAACTGATGGTGATCGTTTTTTTTGTGCACATTCATGCTTTTCAATTTTATCCCGAGATGGTGATATTTGTGTTTTTTTCTAGGAGATTTTCCACGCACAATGTATCATTGGCCAACTAAGGCAAGAAACCGAAAAATGAGTTTTTAAAATCTAATTAAAACTTTTGAACTTAATATTTTTACTTGCTTTAGATGATTTCCAAAAGTTAATAAATTATATAATTACCACGCATTTAGCAGTTGTAGTAATCTAATTTGAAGTATCGTTTGAGGTGTACATCGTTTGCATCCAGATACAAATGACATTAAAACTGAAATTCTTATTTTTTGTTACTATGACGGGATTATTTTGTTTATTTACGGTTATGCTCCTTATATATATTTTAAGTGAAACTATATATATATATATATATATATATATCATGATGTTTATCTTCGTCAATAATTTACGAAAAATTTAGAATTACATAAAAAAGTGCTTCTCAAACTTTCGACATTTGTGACCTAGTTTTCAACCGCAGTTTTTATGGAGCTCCCCTTCATACAATAACAATGCATAGAATTCAATAATGTACTTTGACTAAAGCTACAATACGAGTTTCATTGAAAACCGTACAAATTATAAAGATAAACATTAAATTTTGAAAAGAATTTTTACATGATAAGCTATCGTTGGAGTCATTTGTAATTATTAAACTTGTTCTTGACTTAGCATTGAAAAATTAATTGTTAAATACATTGAACAGTACTGTTACATTTATAAGTATCTTATATCATTTTAAATGTGTATTTTATTTTTTATTATGTCAGAATGTAATTTGGTTTGCTTCCTTTTAGTAAATCAATATATTTTTTAAAATATTCTTTTATTTTCGACTTTTTGATAGGCTCGTGCCCCCCACATAGGATTATCACACCCAAAGGGGGCCCCACAGTTTGTGAAACTGATATAAAATGTGCATAGAAATTTGTTTTTGTCGTCATAATTCATGCTAAGTCGAGATTAATTTGGTTTATTTATAAGTGGCCATAATTTTTTTTTCCTTTAATCTAAGATTGAATTTATACTCATATACTCTAAAAGGTTTATTACAATTTTGTTAAATTTTGATTTAGAAAATGTAACTTATAAAAAACAGAGGAAATTATGATACAAAGTGATCACATTTCAGATAATTTAATTATTGGGAATTCTAAAAGTGTGGTTTTGCCTGATAAAGTTGATATATTTGTTGAAGATAAAGATGAAGAGGGCATAAATGGTACAACAAAGGTACAACACCAAACTTTATAATGAACATCTGTGAAGTAAAAGCTAGATCACAACTTTTTCCGATGTTTGAATATGAATCGATGTTAGAAACAAGCACGTGGTGTGTACCTCTAAACATGACAAATTTGCATTAAAATCTAAATATGAATGTTCAAAATCTAAAACTGGTGTTTTTGTACTAAATTCAATTATTTCTCTGTATCTTTGCTTATAAAAATAATTATTTTGAAAATTAAATTATTTGCTATGCATTTTTTTTCATTTTTAAAAAAGGTTTATTAAAATAAATGTGAAAAAAATTGAATTTTTTTATTGTTGTAGTTAAGACTCCTGAGGTATATATATGTGTACCTCTCAACTTAACAAAATTACTTATACAAATTTAATTTTTACTCCATTTGAACTTTTGACTATACTATTAAAAATCAATCAAAAAATCTGTTTTGCACATTAAAAAATCGCAGGTCTGAAGATGTTAATGAATTCTCTTAATTTGGCCCTATAAACAGTTTCCATTATTAAATCCTTCTAACTAGAAATCAGTAGCATATGTACTGAATTTTACGAGACGAAAATACTAGTGAAAATTTTATTTGAGTCCAGTTATTTAGTGTAGGTACTTTCACAGAAAACCATATTGGATTTTTACTTAGGATGCTTGAGTCATGATCTTTACATGACTCAAGCATTTTTTTCTCTATACATGAAAAGTAGACTGATGACAATAAAAAAATGTATTGAAATAATTTGTCTATGGATCTATGACTTCAGATCATAAGTATTTCTCAGGAATATTTCCAGAAGTATGGGAGAGAATATTATGTGAGTGATTCATCTTTTGATGGAATATTTGATGATGTAAAAGTATAAATATTGTAACGAATTTCACTGTTGGGTTCAGGGATTGAATAGACTTTAATCAGGACAGCGATAAAAACAGTTCTTTATTATCAGCCCAATGAAGAATACAATGTTCAGAAAGGCATAAAAACAGCCAAAGTCACAGTAATACAACACAACAGTAACACAACGCAATGTACTGATCCAGCGAGGAATGGATCAAATTCAAAGCCGTAGGGCTCTCTTCGGCATAAATCACAACGGAATCACCCGTAAAGTAACAGAGGCTGCGAGCACGTCTGAGCTTCAAGAAATCTGAATAACAACTGCCTCATATTGCATTTCAGTATGCCTTATATAGACAAGGCGAAAGTGGTAGAACATTCCAGAAAATAAGAGAACCGCCCGGAACCGGAAGTCGTCAAAAACCGCCAAATTTGGCGACACTTGGCAACAAATTTGGCGTAAAAATATGTTGCCAAAACTGTCGCCAACTAAACGATATCTCGCCAATTTGGCGAGATACCCAAAGAGCCCTATGTTATTTACAAGGTCCCATAGCAAATGATCTAATTCACATGTTTACATGCAATAAACATTAATCCTGCACTATTTTTCAAGCAGAATAGTAATTTTGACATAATTTAACATTATAAACACATTTTAAATACCAAAATCGTAACAATATCATGAAATTATGAATTAAAACGAATGTTTTTCACGCAATTATACTAAATAATTTATAATTTATGCAACGTTTTCACACATTTATCTTTGGCTCAGTTTTTAATATTTTTTTTTTGTTCTATAAGATAATTTTCTAATCTTTGAAATAAAAATTTAAAAAAATATTTCTGTTGTCAAATGTAACAGAACCCAATCTACTATTGAGGTAGTAATTCTTCAACACACCCATAGTTAAGAAACTGTCATAGATAATTATTTTTACTCAGTTCAGTATTTTATCTGACTCCCCGAAGTGAAATCAGATTATCAAAAAGAAAAAATTATTAATCAAGAGAATGTTATGTTTCTATAGTTAAAGAGCTATGTTACTTAATTGAATTAATTAATGCATTAGCATCATAATTAAGTTACTTCTGGACCATTAATATTCAAATCAATTCTGTCAGGTTGCGAAGAACTAAATACGTCATTAAATATAGTATATTTTTTAATACTTCGCCTTTAAGTAAAAATAATGCTATTTGTATATAATTATAATTCTTACAAGAGATATAGGGGTAACGTGTTTATTTTAATAATACAATTAATAATTTTGCGAAAGTCAATTTCATTTTAGTGATGAATTTACACTGAAGGCTGCAAGAAATGCAACAACCTGAAGGAAGCAAGCAAACCATGTAAAATGTTCATCATGCTTTGGCGGCGATGAAATAGGCAAAAATTTGCATTATAGCTCATACGCACATCACGGGCGTCCGTAGTGCTATCCTCAATTACTAAATAAGAGGATAGCAGATTGCGATTTGAAGTTAATGATTTTTTTGCGTAGGATATTTAGATGGCACCGAGCGTATTTTGACCACGATTCTGAATTCCACAGCGGAAAGAATGGCAGCCTATAATCTAATGCCCCCCACTGAACTGGATTATTACAGAACAGTACCATGAAAAAATTTACTTTCATGAAAAATTTGAGATAGAGCTATTTTGAAGAATCACTGCTATGAGAAAGAAGCAAATTTAAAAAAAAAAATATGGCATTTGTTCATAAAAATTAACTATCAAAATCGTTTCCATCAAATGCAAACGACTTTCTGTACTTTTATGAATCTTTTAGAGATATTTCGTTTTGATAAGTGTACTATATAATGCAAATTGTTATTATCGTTGTCAAGCAAATTATATGATAATGTTGATAAGAATGATATAAATAAATAATTTTAGTTCTTTTATGCGGGCTTATTTTCGAAAGGTTATTGCTAGTAGCATAGATATTCCCTATTAAAACCTGCCTAAGCACTCGCATTTGGCACGAAATCCACCGGGAGATGCTTGTTATTTCTTGTATTTTTTGTACCTGCCTATAATAATTTTGTTCTAAACTTTTTAACATGCTTAATTCATTACCATTTTATTTAGATTGCAATATTAATGAAAAAGTGTTTTAAGGAATCTCAGTACCCTTAACACTCAAACAAAATATCCTTCTTGAAACCAATGTAACTTAGCAATAAAACAAAATAATCATTTGAATTTTTTATCACATGATAATCACATATATTTACATTCGTTCTCAAATTTCCGGAGAATTTGAGACATTTTTTAAAAATTTATAAGTAAAAAAAAAATGGACAATTTTTCAAAAATTTGAAAATTAGTATTTTACAGCGCGCAAGATTCAGTACAAAATTCATCAAAATTTACAAAATTAACTTTACTTGGTATAAAAATGTTCACTTTCGAAGTTATACTAACTTTTAAAAAATTTAGAGAAAGAAATATTTATTTTAAATACAACTGCAACGAAATTTTTTAAAATTTAAAAAAAAAATTCAAAATCAAATAAAAAAATTTTATTAAATTTTTTATTGAAAATTTTAGTGTAAGTTATGAAGAGCCATATTTTGAAAACATGTATGAAATTTCAAATCGATATCACAAATAGTTTCTGAGAAATTCTGCGCGCAAGCTAAAATTTGTTGTTTTGAGAAAAATGAAGTTAAAAGATACGAAAGAGATAGGGATTTTGTTTAAATTTCTCTAGTTATTTCTCAATAACTTCGGAAATTTTTACAGTATCAACAATATTTAGGTATCAAAATCCTCAGAAATGTTGAGGCTTTAACATATATTTTTTTTTCAAAAAATTGAAAAATTTGCAATTTAAGAGTCCTTAGAGGCTTTAAATTCTTTATTTTATTTTAAACCATTTACGGATTGCTTATCGTTGAGTTCGCACACTAAAAGTAATCTTCAGTACTCACAAACGCTCTCTGTCGTAACAATGATCCCCAAGAGTGTATAAGAACCAATTTCGGAGCTATCCTACAGATACATTAATAACTACTAATAGTATATATTTAAATTATTTTATTTAACAACAAATGCAACACCCTGAAGGAAGCACGCAAATAACATGAAATTTACAACATGCATCAGGGGAGGTGAGATATGCAAATGATTAGAATTTCAGCGCAGACACACATCAAGCACCTCAAAGCGCTCAAAGCACCTGTGGCGCCACCTCAAAGCGCTATTTAAGACTTGGAGATTTCGACGATTTCAAGTTCGACTATTGCGCTTTTCTTGAGGCTTTTTTCAAAAAAAACCCGAACAGTTATGTCTCGTAGAAAACAGCGATCAGCTTTTGATCAAGTATCCGTGTTCGACAGAGAAAGGATAGTGGCCTACCTAGATTGCGGATCATCTTTCAGGAAAATCGGTAGTCGTGTTGGACAAAACCAAACAACCGTAATGTGGATACGTGACCGTTGGATGCAGGAGGGTACGACGAACCGACGTGTTCGATCGCATCCACCTCAGGGCACCACTACACGTGAGGACAGGCAAATTTTGTGCAGGGCAGTGACGGATCACTCAGTCACATTACGAACGATAGCACAGCACATTGAATCTATAGCGCATCACTCAGTGTCTGCGCGTACCATTCGACGCCGTTTACAGCTGAGTGGTCTGAACGCAAGACCTCCATTGATTGGTCTAACCTTGACGCAGAACCACAGACGTCTCCGCCGCCAATGGTGCGATGAAAGAAGGATATGGGTGGCAGAATGGAATGAAGTTGTCTTTACTGACGAGTCACGCAACACCTCGATGGTCGGATTCGAGTCTGGAGACACCGTGAAAAGAGGATGCTAAACAGCTGCGTTATGCACCGCCATACTGGTCCTGCTACGGGTATTATGGTATGGGGCGGTATTGGATATCACACTCGCACTCCTCTACTACGCATTGCTGGTACTTTAAACATTCAGCGCTACATCTCCGAGGTGTTGGAGCCAGGTGTCCTTCCTTACATTCAGGGCTTGTGCACATCCATATTTCAATAGGATAATGCGCGACCACACACGGCACGCATTGTCCAAAGTTTCTTCGTCAATAACCAGATTGAATTGCTTCATTGGCCGGCTCACTCTCCGGATCTTTCGCCGATAGAAAACATGTGGTCCATGGTTGCTCAACGATTGACCCAGATTACACCCCCAGCTGCCACACCAGATCAATTTTGGCAACGTGTGGAAGCCGCTTGGTCTTCTGTATCCCAAAAACCCCCATCCAAAGTCTCTTTGAATCAACGTCGAGTCGTGTGGCTGCGGTGATCTCCAACAATGGCGGCTAATCTGGCTACTGATTCT